>QRFB01000524.1:47222-72225 GCA_008931105.1 Oenanthe javanica | reverse complement strand
AAGTGAATTTTACACAACTTATTAATTTAAATTTTTGTTAACTATAAGAATCTATAATATACTCAAATTATTCATATAATATGTGAGACGGAATTTGGATATTACAAAATAAATTTCTATTAATCCTCTGAAAAAACGAACCTAACAAATATATAAATCCCTATTTGCTCCTCGAGTCTCCCCAATAACAAAATAAGATAACAGGTACTAATGAATTGACCATGTAACTCCGACAACGTGTACCTCCAGAGATACATATTATATTATTATCATTACAATGATCAAAAGAAATACAATAAGTAAAAGGCACATGAAGGATTACCAATCTGTAAGTACCAGGTCTGACCACCCGACCAACATCAATGAAGTCAAAAAGATGCTGCAAATCAAGTCACAACCTATTATACAACCCTTATTCAATAATTGGAAAATATATCGTCACAATTCTAATACCTGAAGTTTGTGGGACTTGAGGAATCGGCGGCTTTGCCGGCTACCATCAGGCATCCGCACAAGCAGGTTGATGGCATTACCATCATCTGGTGATGGCTCATGAGGAAGAGAAGCTTCTTTTAATGCCAAATGTCTCTCTATTTCCTATGGGCAAAAGATACGTATGAACCAATGAGAATACCCATCAGCCCTATCATATTGGTGAGTTGTATAAGCTACAGAGTAGAGACACTACTGATAAGAACATCAAGCATGAAACACAATTCTGATCAACGCCTGTGATATAGGACCAATGATTACTTGAATTTGTAAAATTACCCTAAAATGCAATACAAGCCAGACAACCTATTATCATCTCAATTCAAATTTTCAACTTTCAACTCAAATATCAGATAGAAGACTTTACATTACTAAGTATCGACTCCATAGGTATCACAAGTAAAAAAACCGTACATGTTATGGTAATAACTTCAAGACAAATTCTGACACCTTATCTTAAAATAAGAATACAGTTGCAATACTCTTACAATTGGCAGCGGTAAAACTACTCTGCCTGCTGAAAGGAAGTCTGCGCTACACGTGCTTTAATAAGATGATACTAAACAGATTATAAAGAAGATACGGGGTTTCCTGAGAAAAAAGGAAACCTCTAAAAGGCCTGCCCTTATCCTACTGTTTAAGGGAAATACAGATGGAACGAACCCAAAAAGACCTGAATGGGCGAACCGGGATACCGGTGTCAGCAAAAATTGGATATTTGGCGAGAGAATAAATTAAATGAGCTATCATATAGCACGGCTACAAATAGTTCCCNTGCTACAAATAGTTCCACTTAATTCACATATATTCATTGCACATTACAGATCTCTATAGTCTATAGTAAGAAGTCTCAGAATCTGAATAATGTTATCATGCCATAGGACAGGGTAGCAAGTGGGAGAGGATGAGAGTAGGGGAAACGGGAATTAAATAATGTGTAAAACATATGATCAGCATTACCTGGTGTTCCTCCGATTTCTTATGTGATTCTTCTTGCTTTTGTCTTTCTTCTATCCAAGCAGATTCTATAGCTGCCTGCTCTTCTAATCTTCGAATTTCAGCTTCCTCCCTAGCCTTCAATTCTTTTTCTCGGTCAGCTTGCAGTGATACAAAATATTCATCATCCTACATGTACAATACATAAGCATAGAGACAGGGATTTATCAATCTAAACATGGTTGTGAATTTCTTATTCAAGATACATACCTGTTGCTCACGTATCAATCTTTGCGCAGTGAGAGAAGGTGATGGAGGACGGGGCATCTGCCGTGGATAAGAATCATCAGTTTCACCTAAACCATTCTGCCAGAACTGAAAAAGTGCAGTCTCAAGCATGATAGCTTCATCATGTTCCAAAGATGAAATGCCTCCCCACTTGGACATTAAATGAAGGCAAAGAGTAAAATATGTGAGGAGCAGTTAACAACTTACATAAATCATATAGACATTGGTGACAATAGATAACTTTTTCGAACAGATCTAATTTGTTGAGAAAATATAGGAAAGTACCTCATCCAAATGTGAGTCCCTTTTGTTGTGTTGTGTAGTATTACTAGTACTGTGTTGGGGATTTGATGGTGTCGTAAAATCGATTTCTTTTCCAGCATCAGCTGAGGTAGAAGAAATGGGGCAAATCCTGTGTCCTAACAGTAATTGATCCTGTACCTCATCAGGTTCATCCTGCATAGAAAGCCCCCCTTCTTCCAACCTAGAATGCCAACAACAAACTCATTAGATATGCCAAAATATTTCTCCCAGCAGTACATACAGATAAGATAAACTTCTATAAAACATAGTTTCATATTTATAACATAATAAAGCGATAGAAGATGTAAAATTCAACAGGTACAATATATGTATATATATCTTCAGAGAGAAATACCTCCCACTTGATGTTCTTCCTTCCACCACAGCGTAGGTAGAAGAATCCAACTCCGATGATTCACCTTTATCTCCTAGTTCCCGTAATGCTCTCTCTTGATCCGCTGTCTGATTATAATTCATAGTAAGCAGGCAAGCAGATCGTAGCACATGAAGTCAAAAGTTGTTGCAAGAACAAACCTTCAATGACAAAGAAACAGCGTGTGCTAGTTCTGGGTCCTCAATATGAGATTGCCTTAGCTGAGGTATGGGCTTACTTTGATGTGTGTAACTACTTTCAGTGTCTTGCTTGGAAGCCTCGATAGCAGCTCGGATCATTTCTTCTTCTATATCGTTGTTGTAGTCAGGTATGTTAACTACTCCGGGAGCACTTGGTCCAGAATTTGGAATGTCAGGATAGCCACGCAAGATACTGTTATTTACTGCATCACCTGGTGCAACCCGTGCAATTGGACCTACTGGAATATCTTCATCATCTTCTTCATCAATTATGACAGTCCCTTGTATCTCTGGGCCAATATCATTTGCAGTACCAGTTATATCCTGAATGGTGGGAGCGTAACCAGAATGACTTGATTGTTCATTACCATCCTTGACCTCAATGGGTATTTCCCTTGCTTCTCTTGGATGGGAAACGAATGGTGCTCTGCTTGCTGAATTGGGAACTCTATCAAATATACTGCTCACTAAATTGGGGACTCTATCAAATATACTGCTACGGACATCACGACCCAAAAGAGAGAATGGATTCATGAGTCCAGGAGACGGTAACAGAGGAAAGGGAGTTCGGTGCGTCTCATATTGGATTGGATCATCTACGTCCATTATATCCTCTTGAGGTACAACAGATGCTTCATTTGTGCTGATTAGAAATAGAACTCAGTAGTGCACAACAAAAGAAGATGAACATAAAACACCAAGATCATTTCACAAAAGGAATTATTACACAATGAAAAAAAAAAGATGGGCAGCATTCTTACATGTTTCCATCCCCCTCAGCAAAATGAGCATTAATAGCCTCATTAAGATTTCCAGCATGCTCCTAGTCACCAAAATGAATAATATTAGACATACAATAACAAAGTGGTTTGCATGCCACGAGAACAGGCAACTAATTTGGTAGCCATAGTCAAACGAACCAAAATTTGGTTAGAATAATCAAAACACTCATGAAAATGAGCCCGAAGAAAATTCAAAAAATCCTTAAAAAATGGGTGGTGGTTGTCACGTGTGTAGGGGGGGGGGAAGATAAATACCACTGTATGAGTAGAACAAGTAAACAGTCAGCTAGTTGTCTTTACCCATCCAACCCATACTACACTACAATCAGGCTTTATAGTATTTCTCATTCCCATCTTGTGTTTGAATATTATATTAAACTGGTCGACCTGGGGATGAGCAAAAACCAAACCAAAAAGTGAAAGCAAACCGAGAGAACCACAAAAACCGCCCCATTGTTTATTGATTGGTCTGGTTAGAACATCTCCAATGGGTTGGCACCCTTAAAGGGGGGTCAAATCTAACACATAAACAAAAATAGTATTTTTTATCTTCGCTTTCATACACATCACTTTTAACATCCCTTTTCTAGAAACAATCCAATGATTGGCATCTCTCGCACCCTTAAAGGGGTGCCAACTTTAACGCATAATCAAAGATAATAATTTTTATTTTCTCTTTCATACACATCACTTTTGACATCCTTTTCTAGAAAACACTCCAATGGTTGGCATCTCTTTGGCATCCCTACTAAAGTGTCTAATTTTTACATATTACATTTTAATATTTTCTATTTATAATATTGTATGGTGTTTTTAGATAATTATCTATATTATAGTCAATTCAATATAAATATAGATTTTTCATTTTAATTATTAAAGTAATGATATCTACTACATATATACTAGTGTTATTAAGAGTAGGTGATATATCTTCTCAAAGGTTGTGTTAGTCCCATTCTGGATACCAATTTGTAATCAAGATTGATCAAATACTGTCAAAAAGATTTATTGTCTATAAACTGTAATCTTATTTTAAAGTGAGCAACTCCTCTTCTGCTGTTTCTCCCCATTTTTAGAGTTATGACTTGATGCAGTTATAATTTAGCATATTTGGCAAATGATGTTTTCTCGGCATCAAACACTGCCGTGGATATGAATGATATAGTTAATCACTGTAAAAACAATGATACAGTTAATTAAGTACAATGTATAATTATATAATATTAAAGTTATTTTAAAATTATAAAATTTAATGCTTTTGGTTTTAAAACCAAAACCGAACTGTTTGAAACTGAAACCACACCAGTAGTGTTTCGCTCAATTGTGGTTTCTAATTTTAAAAACCGCATTACTGGTTGCGGTTCGGATGCAGTCAAAACCACACCATGCTCATCCTTAGAGCCACCCATCTAAAACCATGTAAGTTCCCTACATCAAATACTACAGTAAGTCCCCTACATCAAATGCTAAATCTACAATTTAAATAATATCATGTGCACCATATATACACACCCTCCATGACAAAGTAACTTATTTCACCATATTTACAATTCTCATATTAGTCACAACATTATAAAAAGTTGATTACAAATGACGATTAATTCCCCGAAAGCATTTGGAATAATTATAATACAATTAAAACATGATGTTCATATGGAACAATTGCATACCTCAATCAACAAATTTTCATATATACCAATAACTCCAAAATAAACATTGCGATGGAAGCAAAGCATACCTTCTTTCACTAAGTATAGTGTTGTTATAATCTTGATGCAACTTATTTCAGATTTCTCAATACGATTTATTTCAGATTTTTTAATACGTTGAGGTGGATAATAAAATTAGTGTTGAGCCTA
The DNA here is from genome assembly GCA_008931105.1 of Oenanthe javanica. Classification (NCBI taxonomy): domain Eukaryota; kingdom Viridiplantae; phylum Streptophyta; class Magnoliopsida; order Apiales; family Apiaceae; genus Oenanthe; species Oenanthe javanica. The sequence continues at coordinate 66,992 of QRFB01000524.1, read as the reverse complement.
TACACATAAGAAATCTTGAACTATATTGGCCAGATCATTTCCTTACTCTGAGTTTCCTAGTGCTTCATCAATTTGGAGCCTCAACTTCTTTTAAGTGTGTCACTCATTCCTTTAATTGACTCCTTCATATCACAAGTGTTTCCACCACCGAGCTACTCGCAACCACTACTCTCTTGCTCATACATAGTTTCACTCTCTCCTATACCATTTTATTCGTCATCCACACCCCCGAAAAATAATAGAAAACCCACACATGGGCATCGTATGTTTTTAATCTTTTACGAAAATTCTTCATAAATACTTCAATGTGAAGAACAATTTCATCCTATAACAGGCCCCCATCGTCTCCCTCCCCCTCAAAAAAGACTCAACTACCAACCCACGTACCCATTTGTCCTAGCATAAAAAACTTACTTTCTTGCTATATCTTTTAACATATAAGCAATAAAATACCAATCAAGAACCAAAAAAAACACTATCTTTACTCGAAGTAACTTCATCAAACACTATTACAATCACATACATTACCCTTTCAATTTCTTCAACAATTAAAGCAAATAAAACCCCTAATCACCCTTCTTAAACACACAATACATACAAAACTCTACAAAAAAATAAAAAAATAAAAACTTTATTGAAAGAGTGAGTTGTAATTATATGTATGTATATATTACCGTGAATTTTTATATAGCAACAGGCTCAGATACTCCAGTGATACTCATGAATGTCTCTATTGCTTCTTCATCACCTCCAGCCATTTTTCATGTGTGTGTGTGTGTGTGTGTGTTTCTTGAGGAAGAGAAATGAAATAGACAGAAAAAATGTGTATATATATGAGTAGGGGTATGATGTTGTAAATTTAGATAAAGTGAGGGGTATCTTGGTAATTAGGCACCTTCTCCAATGTTCTGCAAGTTTATAGAATAATGGAAACGAAAATGTGATAGTTATGTAAAACAAGGTTAGGCCCAATGGACTGTTGGGTTTATTAGATTAGGCCTGCAATCAGATCCATTATGGCCCAAACTAGCAAGTAATTATCTGTATAAAAATTATATAGTATTTACTTAAAGTAATGTTTTAAAAATTGTGACGGGATATGTAGATAAAATTAGTAGTTTACAAAATAAATTAGTAATGTTTAAGTTGGTGAGTTTAAAATTTTATTTTGTAGTAGAATGGAAAATTGAATAAATGTTGTAAATAGTTTAAGTATAACAAGTTTGACTTTAAGTTGAAACATATATAATTAACTATAAATTGAAGCATATATAACTTTTGGATTTATAAAATTTTAAAATCGAATACCGAACTAAAAATTAAATTTCCAGATTTTCAAATATTTATACTCATCTACGATTATAATATTCTCTTCATGACAACGAAAAGTATTAGAGATAAATATTCTTTCTGATGTTTTTTATAGCACGTGACTCAAAATTTAAATTAAAAAAAATTTNACAATATGATGACTACAAAGCAATGGTTCACCCACAGTGCACTCACTCCTTTTCTCCTAAACATGTTGGTTGTACTTGCCCTCACACTTATGATTTGATACACATGGAAGGGAACCTGCTTTTGTCAAGTTGGGTTAAATTTTCAAATGTTCCTCTCTTGTTCCAGAAGGTCAAATGTTTACTCTCCCTTGGTAAAGCGATAGGCCAGTCTACTGCCTTGTCTTCAGATACTCTCCAAGCCATTCAAGACGGTGAATTACAGGATGAAGCGGTTGTGCTCCTTAGTATGNGATGTTTTTTATAGCACGTGACTCAAAATTTAAATTAAAAAAAATTTACTCAATACTTTTTTATAATTCTCTTTTTAAATAAAAATATTTTTATTCAAAAGTAAAATTTTATTAAACAATATTTTACAAAAAAAATATTTAAATTTAGTATCGCCTTATAAAAAGGAGCCNTAGACAAATAGTGATGGTTGCTCTCTATGCACATCTGGATGAGAATAAGACGATGGTCAAGGTTTAATTTCGGAAGCTTTCTCAATGTTCTGATTGTTTCTCTCCTAAACATGTTACCTGCACTTGTCCTTACCTTATCAATTATGAAGGATTTAGGCTAGTTCCAGNAGAACCATTTGTTTTCTTAATAAAATACACTAGTAGTTAATTATATAATACAATATCATTAAAATTATAATAATATTATAATGACTTAAATTTTACCAAAAAGTTACGAATAAATTAGATGCTACTCATAAGAAGTCAAACTCAATACAAACTGTGCTAAATTAATTAACATCTTCTATACTGAGTGAACGGCACGATTATTATTGATGTATCAAAATTATTTCATCATTTAATCATAAACACAATGAAATAATCATTGTTTTAAGAATATTTTAATGCATCAACTTATAATTTTAAGCTGAATCATTCAAAATCGTTTTTAAATAATACATAAACATTTGTATTTAACAAATGATATTTAGCACTAGCTCGTTTTAATATTTGATTAGTGTTAACATGTATAGTTTGTATTTCTAAATGAGAGTCGACTCTTCCCCTTCCTTTTCTTCCCTTTCTCCATTTTCTAACCCTAATTTCNAAGGTTTAATTTCGGAAGCTTTCTCAATGTTCTGATTGTTTCTCTCCTAAACATGTTACCTGCACTTGTCCTTGCCTTATCAATTATGAAGGATTTAGGCTAGTTCCAGGGTCTGCATATCTTGATCATGAACCAAAGCACTCTTCTGAACCCTCTCTTTCCAGTGTCCACTACAAACATGAAAATTCTACACTTGCAGGCAATCTCATGAGATCGGTACAAATGCTAAACAAGCTCAAATATCAAACGCATGTGATAATCATGCGGATGATACATGAGGTGTATGCTATTTTGTCATCGTTGTAACTTTCACATGAATTTCATGAACTTTGGAGGGGTTGTTCAGCCCCGTTAAATTTATTTCTTGTGACCTCTAGTTTTTCTAGAGTTGAGTTAGGTACCTCTTCATTTGTAACACAACCATAACTTTTACCAGTCTTCAAGAAATCAATCTTTGTATTTCCTTTAATTCAAATTTATAAAATATAAACAAATTAGCTAAAAAAAACATGTATAGTTTTAGTATGTATAATGTATTAGTACTTCTTTTACTACAAATCTACAAGGCATTTTTTATTGGTGAAGTAAGAGTTCGTTTTACGCAAAACTCAAAAGATGTCGAATCGTAATAATTATCCTAATCTAGCTAATATCACACTCAAAAGTTTGAGGTTAAATTGAATTTCCTGAAATTTAGTGTGGAAAACATGGGCTTAATAACCTATTCATTTCAATCCTAAATATGAGGAAGTCACATATAACATTTAGTATATCTAGCGCTCCATTACAAAATCCTATCTACATGTTTTTTTAGCTAATTTTAATATATTTTATAAATAAAAGGTGACCAACTAGCCACCTTATCTCTCGGAGGAGAGGACAAATGAGTTTGTGGGACTAGCCCACACCATGCTCAGCGAAGACTGAGCAACAAACCAAATAAGAAATAGAGTAATAACGTATCATTACAGTAACATTACAGCAAGTGAGGAAATCATGTTTAAGGGTAGCAGGGACTAAATACACCAACTCTGGGAGCTTCACCACTAGCATTCATGCTTATTTGAACATCATTTAGAGCACATCAACAGCATCCTCATCNTCACCACCAGCATTCATGCTTATTTGAACATCATTTAGAGCCACATCAACAACATCCTCATTAGCGTCCACCTCATCTGCATACATTTGAGCAATACATTTGAGTCCATCACCTAGCACTTCACTTTCGTTCTGCCTATCTACTTTGTGCTCGTCCACCATTCTCCTTCTACAAGAAGGGATACCTATCTCATTGCCAACCTGCATAAAAGATTCATCAATAGTCATAGCATGAGTAGGAGAATCTCCCTCAGGTTCACTTGAAGGTTCATCTCGGTAGGCATTAGAAGCAAACTTTTCTGGGACATGATCCTGAAATATTGAGCCTTGGGGCATGGGAGCTTCATGAGGAAAGATGCTGAATATAGCTTCAAATGTTATAGGCGACATGGCAAGGGGTTGACCAAAGGCGAGACTCGCAAGATACAAACCATTAACGGTCCAATAAAGGAAGGGCACATTGAAAAGCTTGACCCAAATAGTTACTTGCTCAGACTCAACACTAGGAACAAACTTAAACCATCTTTGGAGGCGAAACAAATGACCATGAATCTCTAATGGACTAAATTTCAAGGCACGGTTAACACATTGAGAATCTTTAAAGCAAAAACCAGATAACCACCATAATTTTTAATCACATTAGTTTACCCGACTGGACCATACAATTGTAAAACAGCACATTTAATAACTTTGAATTCAAAGCTCATATCATCAGTTAGGCCATAACAACAATTTTTCCAATTTAAAGAGGCAGAATGCAAGAAATCTATGCTAGGTTTCACACTAACCTCACCACCAGTTCTAAATAGAGCAGTACTGTTAACCTCTATTTCATGTGAACTATAGAAGGGAGAACGTGATTTTGATTAAATGATACTCCTTCATGGGAAGGCGAAAATTTCGAAGTACCCAACTAGAAGCAAATTGAACCCAAGCCATCAAAAACACGCCAAGGTTGTTCGCTAGATCCAGTCACCGTTTGAAACTTCAATGGAGAGGAAGCATTTTGGGTTTTGCTTGAAATAATGTCGAATGTTGAGATTGGGGTATGGAGTAGAATAATAGAGGAAGAATCAGGTGGGGCGCAGAAAACAAGAATTATGGGAAGAGAACCGATGTGTCGCTTTTGTGTGGGAAAACGGAGAGAGCATAATGGATTTACCTTAAATAGATAAGCCATTAAGTGATCGAGTAAGAAAACCAAGAATTGGGGAAGCCTAAGAAACGATGAAGATGAAAGGAAAAGAGGAAAGTAAGAGAGAGAAGAGAGCAAACGAGAGTCGACTCTCATTCCTATCCACATGTTGCTTGAGTTCGAAGTTGATTGTAAGAGTAGAACAATTCAAAGTTATGATCTTGTTTTGAGAGTAGAATAACCGATCGATTGAATTTGAAATCATGATCTCATTCAAATGTATGAATTTCAATACATGTAAATATACGTGAAACCGATCATATTAAATTTGAAATGTTACTTTAAGTTGAATTGAATCGAATTTTTGGTAATCGGTTTTAATTTTGAGTTTATATTAATATATAAATTGTTATGAAAATTTGTTTCAATTTAATTCATGCATAAATTTAGACAAGTTCAATATAATTAGCAATTTTTTGAAATCGAGTTGAATTCGAACTACTCAAAATATTTAAACTTTTGATGAATGTAATGAAAAATTCAACTCAATATTATTAACAACAATCCATTATATTAAATAAAAAATATATGATCAAATTTGAATATAATTTAAATTGGGTTCAAATTAAATAAGTTAAATTTGAGTTATATTCGTCAAAAAATCAAATTAACTCAAACTATTTATTAAATTATGTTTATTTGAACTCAATTTAAATTTAATTCAAGCCGTATCAGATACTACACATGTTTTATCAGAATTTCGACCGAGTTACGATCATAATTAAATGGGATAAAGTTTATTATTGTAAACTTGTTTTAGAGTATGGACGTGCATCGCAGCAATAGCAAGGCATCTATTTTTCTAACAAGTGTGGCCTATGGCACAACAATATATACATAGTACAGGTATGTACGCAATAGCTTACGTTTTGTTGACTAGGATGTTTTACTGGCCATTAAATATGTTAATACTTCTAAATGCTGTAAAACATCGTCAAAATGAAGGATTAAGAAACTAATTACTCCCTCCGTTTTGTTTTATAAGTTGCTTTAATTTTTAGTACATACTTTTAAGTGTTTTGATCGCATAATAAAAATTATAATTTTTTAAATGTATTCTTTTAAATTAAAATATAGATTACATATTTTAATATAAAAAAATTAAAAAATAATAACTTTTACAATACGATTAAAACGCATAAAAACGTGTGTCAAAAGTCAAAACGACTTAGGAAAAAAAACGTAAGGAGTACGAGTCTTAATAACCATACTTAAGTTGCTAACACATGGAACCTCGTGTTTCCAACTGTTCCAAGTAAATGGGCCGTCTCATCTCTGCGATTAATTAAAAAATGGTTTAGATTAATACTAGAAAGATTCTTACGCGTTGACAACAATTAAATGTTAACATGATTTATTTTATCTTTAATTAAATTTTACAAAGCCTATTGACCAGGAATACAGTTGTATTATTATGAGTTTTTAAATGAGTATAATTTTAAGGGGTGTTGGCCCTATATGTCACAATTTGGGGAGAAAATGCCCTAAATGGCACATTCCGAAAAAATGGCCCTAAATAGCACTCNAGTAAAAATTGTGATTTTTTAAATTTTCTTTTTTCGAATTAAAATATAGATTACATATTTTAATATAAAAAGAAAAAATTTAAAAATAGTAACTTTTACAATACAGTTAAAGCGCATAAAAGCGTGTGTTAAAAGTCAAAATGACTTATAAAAAAAACTGAAGGAGTACGCNTCCCCAAAAAAATTAAAAAAAAAAAATGCAAAACGCTACACGAAGTAGCGTTTTTCCCCGAAAAATATTAAAAAAAGTGCAAAACGCTACACGAAGCAGCGTTTTCACCTTTTTTCCAGCACTCCACACTATGTAGCGTTTTGGAGTGCTATTTAGGGCTATTATTACGAGTTGTGTCATTTAGGGCATTTCCACCTCAAATTGTGACATCTAGGGTTTTTTCTCNACAAAGCCTATTGACCAGGAATACAGTTGTATTATTATGAGTTTTTAAATGAGTATAATTTTAAGGCGCACGGCAAGGTTTGGAGTGGAAAAACAAACACCACCTTTGTGCTAAATATTCTCAATCATCAAGTTAACTTAAACAAATACTATTATTATTCAACTTATTATTAATTAATGGGCTTAATTAATCTTAATTAAACTCCTAAAGTGACTTGGAAGTGTCAAGAGTTCAAGTGCACTTATCAATGTGAAAGGGCANAATTTTAAGGCGCACGGCAAGGTTTGGAGTGGAAAAACAAACACCACCTTTGTGCTAAATATTCTCAATCATCAAGTTAACTTAAACATGTACTATTATTATTCAACTTATTACTAATTAACGGTCTTAATTAATCTTAATTAAACTCCTAAAGTGACTTGAAAGTGTCAAGAGTTCAAGTGCACTTATCAATGTGAAGGGGCATTTCTTCACTCTCTAACTCGACCAATGCAATGGGGCAACTTTTTGCTAATCTTAGTCTTATTTATCTTTCTTTATAACGGTTTATAAGTCGAAAAATATTTTTAAATTTATAAATTACGTATAAGATGAATTGAAAATACACTAAATATCTAAATTGTAAATGAATTATTCAAAATTTTCATCTCGAAAGTAAATTGTAAATGAATTATCAAAATTTTCATATCGAATTGAATCAAGTTTACGTACTAAATAGAATAAATGAATATATCATGAATAAAAAAACCGAACCCAAATCGATTTAGCTATTTATAAACTCAACTCGATGACAAATTTAAGAAACAAAATATTTTGTTGGAAAACTTATTTGTAATCGAACATAATCAATTCTAGGCAGGTTGATAAGGGGCNCTAAATTGTAAATGAATTATTCAAAATTTTCATCTCAAAAGTAAATTGTAAATGAATTATCAAAATTTTCATCTCGAATTGAATCAAGTTTACGTACTAAATAGAATAAATGAATATATCATGAATAAAAAAACCGAACCCAAATCGATTTAGCTATTTATAAACTCAACTCGATCATAAATTTAAGAAACAAAATATTTTGTTGGAAAACTTATTTGTAATCGAACTTAATCAATTCTAGGCAGGTTGATAAGGGGCAAGTCATCTCATTCCCATTAAACATAACCAAATGATCACTGTATTATGGACGGTGGATCCCCTGTAAGTGACCCCCATCCATCAACTGATGCAACTTATTGAAGTACAATCAAGACAGGTAGGTCCCCGCATATTAAAATATAACTCTACTCATTTGCCAGTCAGCTGAGTTCATTCGAGATAAATGAGGTAGAATTGGAAGGTGGTACTGGTAGAATATAATATATGAATTATGATCTCGATAAGTCGGTCTCCTAACATCTCAAGGTTTTAGGAGAATTGGTAACTTAAGGGTATTAGGGTCTCAGATTCGACTCGAANTAATCAATTCTAGGCAGGTTGATAAGGGGCAAGTCATCTCATTCCCATTAAACATAACCAAATGATCACTGTATTATGGACGGTGGATCCCCTGTAAGTGACCCCCATCCATCAACTGATGCAACTTATTGAAGTACAATCAAGACAGGTAGGTCCCCGCATATTAAAATATAACTCTACTCATTTGCCAGTCAGCTGAGTTCATTCGAGATAAATGAGGTAGAATTGGAAGGTGGTACTGGTAGAATATAATATATGAATTATGATCTCGATAAGTCGGTCTCCTAATATCTCAAGGTTTTAGGAAAATTGGTAACTTAAGGGTATTAGGGTCTCAGATTCGACTCGAAGTAAAATTATTGCCTCAAAGATGTGCGTTTGTTCTTGTTAAGGGAAGAAGAAAGAATCATATATTAAATTCCACTGGTTATATTAAAAATCAAAGGCCTGGCTACTGCAAGAACAGAATGATTAACAGAACTCTCCGGATAGATCTATCAAAACAAATGTCCAGATTATCACAATAAAAGAACCTAAGATATTACATGAAATACACACATCGAAATTGCATATACGATCAAAGGTAAAGAAACTATATATTGTGTGGAGGTGCACATCTGCTGTAGAGAAAAAATCTCACTTTGCAAGATATTCGTAGCTGTAGACTGCAGTAATAATTTATATTCGTATTTTAAAATGTAATGCTTAGGTCACGTATTATGCCATATCGATTTATATGACAAAAACAACTTAGCAAGTTGAAGAAAGGAATCTCCAGAACATCCTTGAAGGCCAAGCAATGACATGCATTATATTTAATGCCTTGAATTCTGAAAGTTCACTTTGCCTATGGTCAAAAGAAAATTTGATTTGATGCTTCTTCTTTTATTGAAGTGGAACAAAAGATAGGCACGGGACTTACGAATGCAGGAAAGAATAGATGGTAAATCTGCATTCTTAGTTTTGCGAGTTTAGAGGTCAAGAACATGCTTATTAGTGTTTAAGAGTTTGATTAGAATTCCTGTGACAGTTGGTTTTGGGATTGCAGGAGTCGAAAAATAACGATAAGATTGCATATGTTAAAACTTCAGAACTTTACGATATCCTGATAATGCAAGAGATTTGTGTACCCATAATTTAGGATGTTTTAGGTTCTTTACATCAAAAATATTCCCACAAAAATGAATTTGATAGGAAATCTTTAAAAACAACTCCTTTCAGACTGTTTTGCTATTAAATAGTCTGCTACTTATGTCTTCTCTTTAAAAATTACAAAGGGTAAAGCTCTGCACACCGCACACGACGTGATTATATAAAAATAACATGACTCATGGCCTCATGGGCAGACAAGGTTTTCATTTTCTTGTTTCAAGTGTTTTTCAAGACTTTAAACAAATTCCATCATGTCTGCTGTAAATATGCAATTTCTCAAATATACAGCGACATGCTTACATTTGTGTGGTTGAAATTACGTTGCAAGGCCAGTAACTCGATGCGCCTCCTCGATGATGNAGATATGGGCCAGTTTTTCGTACCAGTTTAGTAGGACGACCAGTTATAGTATCAACAAACTCGGATCTAAATTACTACATATTCCAACAAGAAGGTCGTCTGTTCCAGAGCTGGTATCCAGATACCTTTACAGAGATCTTTGGAAAACAAAATGTTGGTTCTTTGCACGGATTCATTTACAAGTACCTCAAGGGTATGGTACTAAATTTGTTTGGTCATGAAAGCCTAAGGAAAATGCTAACTGAAGTTGAACAGGCAGCGAACAAAAGCTTAGACGTGTGGTCAAGGCAGGAAACTGTGGAACTGAAAGATGCAAGTGCAGCCGTAAGTATAGGCTCCTTTGTTAATTTTCATTGAGATTTTACAACGGTATTGCTTATATATCAACTGATAAACTTTGGTGTTGGCAGATGATATTTGACCTGACTGCTAAGAAACTAATTAGTTATGATCCAGAAAAGTCTTCAGAGAATTTGCGCGAGAATTTTGTAGCATTCATAAAAGGATTAATCTCCTTCCCACTAAACATTCCTGGAACAGCTTACCACAAGTGTTTACAGGTATAAAGGACCTAGCTACTATTCTAATTTGATTCCAAGTTGGAATAGTTTGTATAAAGCCGATTCTTATCACCTTTTTCATCATGACTAAGAAGTTTCACGAATAAACAAATTATAGACTTAATTTGTGCACCCAATGTCTAGTTACACCTTAACTCTAGACTAGAATCCTACATACTTCGTACAATGATTTTGACTTTTGTAAGATTTTTCAGGGAAGAAAGAAGGCAATGACAATGCTGGAGAACATGCTAGAAGAAAGACGGAGAAGACCTAATTTAAAAATTTTCTCAAGTGAGGTCCAGAGAGTAAATTGTTGTAACAATCAAAAGATTGCAGCTGTGATTTGGAGGAGTCAAATTCAGGTAACTGACCTGTGAATCTATTAGAATATAAATATAAGACTTGCAATGATGGATGGTGAAACAACCAAGGAGGTAGAGGTCCTGTTAGTGAATTATTACTCAAATATAAGATATTACTCCACCTGCCAAAGCTTGCATGCCTCTCCAATCTGTCACGGACTCACGGTCCTCGCAAGAAACAATATTGTTAATCTCACGTCCAAACATCTTCTCGATCTTGATCTAATTACCATGCTGTCTAGCGGAAGACTAATATCAATATTCAAAAATAGAACAATGGTATCACATAGAATTAAAAAGTCTTGAATTCAAGCTCCTGTTGTTGTGCTCAGCTTCTTGATCTGCCACAATAACCATTCCAGGGTCTGTGCTCTAAATTGGACTTTAGAAATCCCTCAGAAATCCGTTGCGTCCGTCCTGTATCATCTTGTGCAATTGAAATGTACAATTTAGAACTACCATAACACGAATCACCCACAATCTGACATCTTCTTATCTGTCGAGAATTGGATGAACTTTAAAAGGCAGGCACAACGCATAAGTGAATCCAGCTAATCTCTCACCAGATTCAGTAAACTATCATTCGGATTGACCAAAATTAGGGCTTCCAACTTTGACTTTGACCTGTGAATCTATTAGAATCTAAATTTAAGACTTGCAATGATGGATGGTGAAACAACCAAGGAGGTAGAGGTCCTGTTAGTGAATTATTACTCAAATATAAGCTATCGAGTTCTCTAAACTGCGAAACCCAAGAAGGAAACAGACCACTAAAATTGTTTCCAGAAAGGGGTAAACTTCTTAAGTTTGTAAGATGTGCTAAAACTTTTGGAATTGGGCCATTAAAATTATTACCACTAAGGCCCAAGTAAGTAAGCTGACCCAAGTTCGCTATGGATGCTGGTATAGGCCCAGACAAATTACAATCGGCGAGTGCCAAACTGGACAATGACCGGAGAAAACCTATTGAATCAGGTATACCTCCATCTAAGTTTATTATGTGGACTACAATAGAAGCACTTTTAGAGCAGTAGAAGACAAAGACCAAGACTTTGAGAATTGAGAGATGTCGCGAATGAGTCTTTGCGAGCTATTTTGAAGCTGGAAAGCAATTTCAGGAAAAGAAAAGAATCACTGAAATTTCTGAACTTTCTTTAACCTTCGTTTCATCAAGTAAAACCAATTCAATTTCTAGTGTACAAAATGGGCTAGATATGCAATTTCAAGGTAAGGAAACCAATAATTCAATATCTGACTTGGCAAAAAATAAAAAAATAATAATTCTATATCTGCAGTACAAAATGCGCTAGAAATTAATGCGTTTTAGTCTCAATTTTTTTTATAGAGTTTAAAATAAAACAACGAGCTCAGTGTGGCTTATATCTACATTTTATTAGACACCAAAAATATACCACGAGGAAAGGATTTGCGACAAGGTGGTTTATCTAAAGTGACTCGGGAGGCAACCCAGGGTCTATGTTGCTAAAAGCTTAGGGCCTTAGAAACATATATGTACATTAAGGTCCACCAGAGGCATGTCATGTATCCCTACTTCCCCAGTGTAGAAATCGTCACTGATGCATATGCCCCTCGACTCGTTATGTGTTTGGAAACTATATATTGATTACCATACTCTCGATATTTTATATGTAAATCATTGATTATAGATTATTATAATCATCAGTAATATCTTAATTATGTCGTTGGGATCAATACACGATCTTTGGCTTTCTAGGTCAAAATTATAACTTCTGTGATATTTTCTGCTTTTATAACTCTTTCCAATTTCCTTATCTATGCTAATAATAGTCCCTCCGTCCCATCCATTTCTTTACCTTTCGGAGAGAGTGTCCGGCACGCATTTTAAGGTGCATATAAAGTATAGTTCCATAACTTATTTTTACAATTTTCTGTTTTGAATAAAAATTGAATGTTTAAATTTTTATTCAGAAAAAAAATTAAAAAAGAAATTATGGAACTATACTTTATATGCACCTTAAAATGTGCGGACACTCTCCAAAATGTAAAGAAATGACTNTTTAAGGTGCATATAAAGTATAGTTCCATAACTTATTTTTACAATTTTCTGTTTTGAATAAAAATTGAATGTTTAAATTTTTATTCAGAAAAAAAATTAAAAAAGAAATTATGGAACTATACTTTATATGCACCTTAAAATGTGCGGACACTCTCTCCAAAATGTAAAGAAATGACTGGGACGGAGGGAGTAGTATTTAAGTCTGTCTCCAGAACAAGCCTAGTCTGAACAGGCATCATTCGAATTTAGAACAGGGTGAAGGTGAATAATTATAGTCTAATCTATATATATTACTTTTGTTCTTAGCCAACATTTGTTCAAATGTGTAGTCACACGAAGATATATCGCCACTCGATCATACATCTATTTGAGTAAATTTATATATATATATATATATATTATAAATTACATGTACCAGATGTCTGTAGTCTTTTGTCAGGTAGAATAAAGTAAAAACAATATATACTCATAATATACGATGCAGTGAAAGAGCCTGAGATGGTGAAATTTCCACAGTTCTGAGAAAACAGCTGTATACTTAAATGGTTGGACCGGATAAATGATTAGTTTTGAGACACATCAGTCCACATGTTACAACCTGTCTCCTAATCTAGCCAAAGCCAGCAGTCCAAATTTGTATATGATCATTATCATGGGAAGATGATATTGATCATCCTGACTTTGTAATACACTTTTTGTAGTCCGTATTGGTGCCAGATCACTACTATGAATTTAAAGCCGAAACCGAAAACCAGGCCGCTGGTCAGCCCATTTTATAAATAAATAAAAACTCAGTGAACCAATAATAAGCTTCAACAAGATTGAATTTTGATAAGTTCCAATTGTTATTTAGCTGAGATTTTTTTTTTAATATGAATAAGTAAACATATGTATTGATCAATGACTAAAGATGCACTTGGTGATGGTGCAGAAGTTCATCAAAACCCTCTTGGTTTTGATGGTGGTTTTACTAAAACTAGGTAATATTTGAAGAAGAAAAAGGAGGTTAATACATAAGGGAAAAAGATGGTGGCTAACGGAGTTGATGCATCTCGGGGAGCAGTTGATGATTATGCTATCATGGGCTTCCATCTGTTACTCAAAGTGCTCACAGAAGATTTCTAAGATGAAAGGCTAGACGTGAGATGTTCGAGGCATCAGTAGAGGAAGAGATCCAAAAAGATGCATTGTTTACCCGGATAGTAATTGTTGCGCTTCATCTTCTTCTTTAGAGGATCATTGCAGTGTTGGTTCTGGAGTATGCAGATAGACAGTTATATTGACCTTGGTTTTCGCATAATATATTAGTTTTTTTTAAACTATTGTTAGCAGTGCTGCTGGTTTTCTTGATTTTAATTTAACTTCTTTCTTTTTCTGGTTGCAATTTGTGCCCATGTGCAGTTTACGCTGCCTATGCCCCAAGTGAAAGAGATGCCATTACAAAGAACCCTGTTTGATGATATGCCATTACAAGAATAAAGAGATTGTTTTTCTTCGCTAGTTTTGTGTTCATCTAATGTGTACAGATTTGCTGAGACTATGCTTGTCGCTTCTATCTGAACCCCTTTTGTAGGAAGACAACATCTTTGCTTCAAATCACATCATTCTCCACCATATTCATAAGAAAAATGTTGGCAGTTTTTAGTGGAAGAGGAGTCATTCAATTTGTAGGGCCTGAGACATTGTTTGAATTGTATTCCTACATAGCAGATTTGCTATTTTCTTTTTGATTAATTCAGAAATATACAGACAACTAAGTAATTTTAATTATATAATTTTTTTATAAATTAAATAAAAAAAATTAATATCTCATAAGCAATTACAATTCTGAACAGCAATTTCATAAAATTTATTTGTTTGCTCCAACATCAATTTTTTTCAATAGTTTTCACTAGCAGTACTGATTACTAAACACAGCCTAATTTAAAAATCATGTTTATGCCAAGTTTTTTAGCCTTAAATGCAAACTGCATAATGTTATATTTTTCAGAAAATGCAACTTAGTCAATGTCCCAGATGTCCATTTTCATTTGTTATAACATAGACATACATGTACAAAATTCAACAGTTTTTTCAGGTATTTTTGGCTCAAATCTTAGGAGTTTTGCGTATTCGTTTAACAAATGAAACATGTAGTCATAAACATAATCCATCTTTAGCTCATCTTGGATGAAGGTGCTAGCAGCCTTTCCAATTTCCAATTGTCTGTGCCTGCATATGCAAGGTATTAGTGGATGAATAAATGCAACTTTTGCAATGAGAATGATATTTGAAGAAGGGATACATATACCTTTTCTGTATTAAGGTTTCCCCATTCTACCGGATATTCTATTGATCTGCATTTGTCATCATTGTTGATTGGCCAGTAATGTTCCAATGGCTTTAGGCTTCTCATGAAGAAGTCGTAGTAATCTGGTTTTACTAACAAAGTGACTGAATCACAGGCTAATATGTACTTTTCACTAACTGACCAAGCATATCCTTCAACATAAATCTTGTATCTACACATTGATCATGCATCTGAAGTTGTAAGAAACAAGAATGAAAACTGAAACTAATATAATATGAAATTCAGGTAACATTTGCATACCTATAAGTGCATTGATTTGCAACATTTGACTGTTGAAATCCTTGTTGCCCTTCGCGAATCCAGTCCTGGACAAGAAACAGAATTTACTCAATTACATTCAACAGATTTATCTTAACAAATGATATTTACTCACTAGCCTAATGAAATCATTTTTTACCTGAACAAAAAGGCGAGCATTCCAGTCATGTTCTTGAGAAACATTGCACTTGAGTAGGTCTTTTCTGTTGTCTACGACAAAGGGGTTTCCTTTCCAATAAGCATATGGTTCCCTTTCCATCCATTTGACCTTACTGTTTCCTTCTTTCATTTCTTTCAGTATAACTTCCCATGGCTTTATATTTATTTCAGCCCTTGAAATGCATTAACAGCTTTTCAGTTTTTGAGGGATTCAATATACACAATCTAATCTTATAGATTTAGTTTAATCTAGTGTCATTGAGTACAATACACTAATATTATTATATCTTTAATATCACTCAAAATCCACAACATTATTTACACAAGAGTCTGATAAGATATTAAAATTTTAAGGCACAAATTTTTTTTATGAAAGATTGAGTTAAAATTCGAAATTTACCAACCCCAGAAGGACCAATCAGGAAAGACGNCATGTTCAAGTTAATGATTAGTTTGAGTAGTATGTTAAGTTGGAAAGGCTGTGGTATTCAGTGTGCAAACCTGCAGATGTCTGTAAACTGGTGTCCAGAAGTAGGTTTAGAGAAATTTAGAAGAAATCAAACCCACAGATTTATAATTCTGGTCAGATGCTATTGGATGCTTTGGTGGGGCTGTGATGCTTGCAGATTTCGGATGAATTTGAGGGGTGTAAATTGGAGTTTCGAAGAAGAATGTTACTGGGTGGTGTCTGGTATTAGTTTGATCACACATCTGGTTACTGTGGATTCTTATGAGAATTATTCATCAAACGTTTGGAATTATGATCATTTTCTGGATATTGGAACTGATCTGAGGAGTTGGAATTCGTATTTGATGGTCTTACTTCTGCAGGTTACTAGTACTAGTCCCAGATGTATTGAGCTGATTCTGTTGCAATATACTGTTGAGGGTGCTGTTTCATATCCTTAGGAAACAAATCGATTTTCTGGAGTGTACAAACAAATTCATACCGATATAGATGGAAGTCTCGAGCCTGGTTCTGTTCCCAGGTTGAGGGTGTTCTGGGTTCATGGTTTAGCGGCCAAGTGTGTAGATGTTCTGGGTTTTGTTCAGGGGTTTCAATCATGCATCTGGAGTAGTTTAGGATTTAGCGTTTTGATTCAGAGTTGCAGGGGTTTTGGTTCGAGGGTCCAGGGTTGCATTTATTTTCTTTTGTCATGCATGATTTTCAATCATGCGTTCTTAATTTCGGAGATGGCGTACTACCCAGTTGGGAGTTTAAAGCCTGGAATTTCTTTTCTTTGTTTTTTTGTTTTGTTTTTCCAGATTTCTATAGCCCTTGTCAGCCATGGTGGTTTGGTTTCTAGTGGGAGCCGGTGTCTTTCTTTTCTTGGCAGGTTGAGTNCATGGAAATGGAGTAGCTACATTTCTTTCTTTTCTTTTCTATTTTAGTTTGTCTTTTTCTTTTCTATTTTAGTTTGTCTTTTTCTTTCATGTATTTGCTGTGATTGACAATTAATAAAAAATTTGATTCAATACATAGTGTTCATGATATTACACAATATTAAATCCAGAAATGAATCCAACAGACTTAACATAATATTACACAATAAGTAGTGTTCATGAAATTCTCTTATTTAAAATGTCAGCTTTGAGAGATTTATAGTACTCAGCAAGTGGTGCCTCCATTGTACTAGTATCGATTCACAAGACGGACATTTCGTACATCCGTCTATCTCGTACCTCCCTTGCTCTATCTCGTTCCTCTCTTGCTTTCTCTCATTTCTCCGCTGCCTTAAACCTTTCTTTCTCAAGTTCAATCATCTGCTGAATTTTTTCATGTCTCGCCTCAGACAACTTACTCATTGTATCTTTCACTTGATTTAAAGCTGTAATGAATTCAACTTCTTTTGCATCCTGTTCGGGNTGAAAAATGATGAATAGTTTATCTGGGTGGCCATTTTTTTTTTGCCACATCAGGTGTAAACAAATGATGGTAATGGAATGATAATAGTAACGATACTGCAAATTTACCTCGAGTAATTTTATTTTTTCCTTCAGGTCTACCGACTCCCATTTAGAGGCACGAGGAGAAGGGGCATACTTATTATTTTTTGCTTTGGCTACCTCTGGGACTGGTGCTTGTCCAAAGTTATCTTTGATTTTCTTCTCTACAAGGGTTAATACATCTTCCTTCTTCTTTAGCACACCTCTCAGTTGAATAACTTGCTCCTGATATATTTCCTTCTATGACTCCTCTGCTGTGGAAAATAGTTTCAATTCATTATATTGAACTTTAAGGGTTTCCAACTCTGACTGCAGACTTTCTGCCATTGACGTTGCTGCATCCTTAGTGATAAAACTAATGGGTGAATATATTTATAACTGATGTGTTTGTGTGAGTGCATATATATATATGAACTTAGAAGGTGAAAATATGTGTGTATATATGTGCTGAAGCTAGACTAATGTAAGAGAAAGCCTCTTGTATTATCTATTGTTGCTTGAGAAATTTACATAAGAGATAACTAAATATATATAAATATAAGAGCAACTCCAATGGGGTTCCCCATTTTGAACCCCTAAAATAAAGTAAAATAATGTTTATTTAAAATATAGATAACTAAATAGTTAGTTTACTCCAATGGTGNGTTTTTTTAAACGTTTTGCAGCTTTTTTACCCATTGGTCGTTCCATTTGTTCTTCAATTTCCTGGACAGGAGTGCCAATAAACTGACTTTGAGCACTTGTAGAAGATGCAGGGCTTTCAAGAGGAGATTTTCTGGTTTTCTTTTTCAAAGTTGAATTGAATTTTGGGCAGTTCCACAATTCTGTCCAGCAGTGTATTAACTGGAAGGTCTTCTTTTGGAGGGTTGAATACATTGTCATTGCGTCTCGTACCTATGAATGGTGCAGAACAAAGAAAAGAAGCTTAGCTATATAGTAATGGTTCCACCAGTCATCCCCTAAACAAAGAAAAGAAGATGCAAACTATTANAAGTACTATTTAATTAATTTTTTGAATTTTGAAATGCCAACGGCTATATTTAAACGGTTAAATTTCAACGGCCATATTCCAACGGCCATATTCCAACGATTATATTCCAACGGTTATATTCCAACGGCTATATTCCAACGACTATATTTCAACAGCTATATTTTATTACATATATATAGATGATATTTCAGTTAAAAGTCCCAACATACTATCTCAATATACTTAAATTCATTGCACAATGTCAAACAATCTACGGATTATTCATGAGTTGATGAATGCAGAAGAAGAAGAAGCTGAAACTATACTAGCAATGACTGATGTTGCTTATCAATATCATCAACACCATAGAGCAAATATGGTATCACGTCATGGCGGATCAATAATAAATCACCGCATGTTCAATCGGAATAGAGAAGAAGGTCATGCTAGACTTTATCATGATTATTTTTCTGATACTCCAACATACCCGGAGGAATCTTTTCGTAGAAAATTTCGGATGCGCCGATCATTATTTTTACGAATTCAAGAAGCGATTACAATCCATGATAATTATTTTACTCAAAGAAATAATGTTGTGGGAGTTCGTGGATTATCTTCTTTACAAAAGATGACAACTGCACTAAGAATGCTTGCATATGGAACACCCGTTGATGCTATTGATGATTATATAAGAATTGGCGAAAGCACGGNAAACAATTCCTTGTTCAGATTTTCGGATGAAAAGGGCATGATCATATTGACTAGAGAAAAAACCTAACTGCCAAACTACAGTACTAAATTTTTCAAACCATGCTCGAGGTGCTTGTTTAAGACCATACAGAGCCTTATAAAGCTTGAGCACTTGATTTGGAGAGTGAGAAAAACCTGGAGGAGGTTTAAGATAAACTTCCTCATGTAAGTCTCCATTTAGAAAGGCATTCTTGACATCCATTTGCCACATATCCCAATGTTTTGATGCTCCAACAACAAGTAAACTCCAAACGGAGGTGAGACGAACAACTGGTGCAAAAGTTTTCTCATAATTAATCATTTCCATATTCTTGAGTAAAACCTCTAGCGACTAGGCGAGCTTTATACCGATCAATGGAGCCATCAGATTTGGTTTTAAATTTTGTAGATCCATCNGAAGAATATTTGAGACGACCAACGAATGAAGATGTGGCTAAATTGTTGGCGGAAAACAAACGTCACGGCTTTCCTGGAATGTTAGGCAGTATTGATTGTATGCACTGGAAGTGGAAGAATTGCCCATCTGCATGGCAAGGTATGTTTACTGGTCATATTCGTGAACCCACTATTATCTTGGAAGCAATAGCTTCAAAAGACCTTTGGATTTGGCATGCTTTTTTTG
>QRFB01000524.1:24678-47039 GCA_008931105.1 Oenanthe javanica | reverse complement strand
GACAATTCACCGTTGTTTTGCCAAGAGGTAAAGTAGCTAGATCCCAAGTGTGAGTTTTGTCTAATGCTTGGAGTTCCTCTGCCATTACTTTCTGCCAAGGAGGGTTAAAACTAACCTCTCTATATGTTTGAGGCTCNCACTAGTTAATACTCGTGTTATCTGATTTTTTATTATATAATAAACCAGCAAATGAAAGAGTTACCTACCAATGTAATTCCAGTTACAAAACTATCAATGTAATTCTAGCNCATGTAAGATTGTATAGTAGAATAAACATGATAATTAGTTAGCCGAACAGAAGGTTGTCTTACTCGAGTAGAGCGATGAACATGAGGTTCATAGGGAGGCTCAACACCAGAATCCTCTGACCGAAATTCTGTTGAAGAAACATTAGTAGTTGGGGATGGTTGTATGAGCTCAATTGGAGGATCTGTCAAAAATATGTCAGGAGATGATGATGGTTCTATATATTCATCACTAAGATANTATGTTTGATGTGTTTGATTACTTCCTTGTATTGGATCCATGCTTATGTTTCGCCAAGCAGAAACAAGTAAAATATCCTCCTCGGTAGAAAAATTAGTAGCTCTACCCTTTTTTTGTTGAGTACATTCTTGCGTACTAAATGTAGGTATTTGGGAGGGGATTTGAGTTGAATCAATATCCTCAACTTCGTAAACGTTTCCATTCAACAAAGATGTAAAGTATGACATCGTTCACCTATATGTAAAATCAAATTAATTAGATTTATGCTTGTAAAAATGGAAAGAACTTAGATGCACTCATTATAGTATATATAATGCATCTGGTAAGTTCCTAATTCATGTAATCAAATCATTAACTAAGAAGATCAAGTATATCAAATAAATTGAACAGAACAGAGATGAGATAAACATGTAAAATGGGGCTTCTATGCATACTTAATCAAGATTAATTACTTTATAAGTTCATACATAGATATAAGAGTATATTTTAATTTTTGTTAAAAAATGACAGGCATAAATTAGGGTTCATACCTTATTAAGCAGACAAGTCTTGAATAGTCTTGAATTGATGTAGAGGACTGATGAAGAAGAAGACTAGATGTGATTTTAGGCGGAAGAGGTAATAGAGCGGGAGATGGAAGCGGGAGCTGAGCTGGAGAATATAGGGGAGTGAATTTTGGTTCCCAAAACAAGGGGATGAGTTTTCTCTCCCCTAAATTTTTTTGGGGATGAGGAGTTGCGTTGGAGGCCCAATTTTTTGCTCTCAACCCCTATAGTTATCCACTTGTGCTGAATATAGGTAAGGAATATAGCCCATTGGAGTTGCTCTAACTACTTGCTCCCTACGATTGCTACAGTAAATATAGTACGACTACAGTGGCTGCTACAGTACCAAACTTGGGGACCAAGATTATTACAGTAGAGTAGTTTATTTTTAACACCCCCTCTGAAGATGGTTGATAAACCAACTTGAGTGTGGAAACAAAGTCACGAAAACTTCCAGGAGTATGATATTTTGTAAAAATATTTGCAGCATTTTCTGTATCAGGGACACCACAATGATAAACTATGCCTTTTGCAACCTGTTGGCGGGTAAAATGACAATCGATCTATATGTTTAGTGCGCTCATGAAAGACATCATTGTGAGCAATGACCATGGCACTTTTGATGTCACAATAAAGAGTAGTGGCTGCTGAATGAGACACACTCATATCTTCAAGTAACCAACGAAGACAAATCAACTCTTGTGTGGTGTCAGCAAGAGCTCGATATTCAGATTCAGCACTTGAGCGAGAAGCAAGTGTTGTTTCTTACCGCGCCAGGATATAAGGGAATCACTAAGAAAGAAACAAAACCCAGTAGTTGAATATCTAGTGGTAGGATCACCACCCCGATCAGCATCTGAGTAGGCATGTAATTCAAGTGAAGAGTTATATGAATAGTGTAACCCATGAAATATGGTTCCTTTGACATAACGAAGTATGTGAAGGACAGTGTATAGTGAGGAGAGCGAGGAGCTGCTAGAAATTGACTAATAATGTGAACAGCATGAGCAATATCTGGGCGAGTTACAGTGAGATAAATTAAACTCCCTACCAATTGGCGATATAATGTAGGATTGGGAAGTAATTTGCCATCTTCAGCATTAAGTTTAACTTCATATTCCAAAGGTGTAGATGCAATCTTAGTGTCACTGATTCTAGATTTCAACAAAAGATCAGATGCATTTCAAATTGTTGATTCAGAAATTGTTTGAGTTCAGTAATACATGCAGTATCATTTCCAGTGATAATCATATCATCCACATATAGAAGATGTAAAACAATTCTTTGTTCAGATTTTCGGATGAAAAGGGCATGATCATATTGACTAGAGAAAAACCTAACTGCCAAACTACAGTACTAAATTTTTAAAACCATGCTCGAGGTGCTTGTTTAAGACCATACAGAGCCTTATTAAGCTTGAGCACTTGATTTGGAGAGTGATAAAAACCTGGAGGAGGTTTAAGATAAACTTCCACATGTAAGTCTCCATTTAGAAAGGCATTCTTGACATCGATTTGCCACATATCCCAATGTTTTGATGCTCCAACAGCAAGTAAACTCTGAACGGAGGTGAGACGAACAACTGGTGCAAAAGTTTTCTCATAATTAATAAATGCCATATTCTTGAGTAAAGCCTCTAGCGACTAGGTGAGCTTTATACCGATCAATGGAGCCATCAGATTTGGTTTTAATTTTGTAGATCCATTGACAATTCACCGTTGTTTTGCCAAGAGGTAAAGTAGCTAGATCCCAAGTGTGAGTTTTGTCTAATGCTTGGAGTTCCTCTGCCATTACTTTCTGCCAAGGAGGGTTAAAACTAACCTCTCTATATGTTTGAGGCTCATGTAAGATTGTATAGTAGAATAAACATGATAATTAGTTAGCCGAACAGAAGGTTGTCTTACTCGAGTAGAGCGATGAACATGAGGTTCATAGGGAGGCTCAACACCAGAATCCTCTGACCGAAATTCTGTTGAAGAAACATTAGTAGTTGGGGATGGTTGTATGAGCTCAATTGGAGGATCTGTCAAAAATATGTCAGGAGATGATGATGGTTCTATATATTCATCACTAAGATATAGATCAACAAAAGGATCTGTAAAGTGAGAAATGCTAGTAGAAGTGTCAATTTGAAAATCTGACATAGATGAGAACATTTTGTGTTCCCAAAATATTACATTACGAGAAACTCATAGTCGTTGAGAGATAGGATCCCAACAGCGGTATCCTTTCTAACCACTACCATAACTAATAAAGCAACAAAGTCGAGCACGTGGCTCGAGTTTTGTTCTTTCATGTGGGGGNATATCCTCAACTTCGTAAACGTTTCCATTCAACAAAGATGTAAAGTATGACATCGTTCACCTATATGTAAAATCAAATTAATTGGATTTATGCTTGTAAAAATGGAAAGAACTTAGATGCACTCATTATAGTATATATAATGCATCTGGTAAGTTCCTAATTCATGTAATCAAATCATTAACTAAGAAGATCAAGTATATCAAATAAATTGAACAGAACAGAGATGAGATAAACATGTAAACTGGGGTTTCTATGCATACTTATNCTGAACCAAAAAACTTAAGAGAATCATATGATGGTGGTTCTTCATATAATTTTTCATAAGGTGACATGTTATCGATAACAGGATAAGGAATCATATTTATTATGTGGACAATAGTTAATGCAGCTTCCCCCCCAAAAAAATTCTAGACAAGAAGATGAAATGAGAAGAGCNACCTTATTAAGCAGACAAGTCTTGAATAGTCTTGAATTGATGTAGAGGACTGATGAAGAAGAAGACTAGATGTGATTTTAGGCGGAAGAGGTAATAGAGCGGGAGATGGAAGCGGGAGCTGAGCTGGAGAATATAGGGGAGTGAATTTTGGTTCCCAAAACAAGGGGATGAGTTTTCTCTCCCCTAAATTTTTTTGGGGATGAGGAGTTGCGTTGGAGGCCCAATTTTTTGCTCTCAACCCCTATAGTTATCCACTTGTGCTGAATATAGGTAAGGAATATAGCCCATTGGAGTTGCTCTAACTACTTGCTCCCTACGATTGCTACAGTAAATATAGTACGACTACAGTGGCTGCTACAGTACCAAACTTGGGGACCAAGATTATTACAGTAGAGTAGTTTATTTTTAACACCCCCTCTGAAGATGGTTGATAAACCAACTTGAGTGTGGAAACAAAGTCACGAAAACTTCCAGGAGTATGATATTTTGTAAAAATATTTGCAGCATTTTCTGTATCAGGGACACCACAATGATAAACTATGCCTTTTGCAACCTGTTGGCGGGTAAAATGACAATCGATCTATATGTTTAGTGCGCTCATGAAAGACATCATTGTGAGCAATGACCATGGCACTTTTGATGTCACAATAAAGAGTAGTGGCTGCTGAATGAGTCACACTCATATCTTCAAGTAACCAACGAAGACAAATCAACTCTTGTGTGGTGTCAGCAAGAGCTCGATATTCAGATTCAGCACTTGAGCGAGAAGCAAGTGTTGTTTCTTACCGCGCCAGGATATAAGGGAATCACTAAGAAAGAAACAAAACCCAGTAGTTGAATATCTAGTGGTAGGATCACCACCCCGATCAGCATCTGAGTAGGCATGTAATTCAAGTGAAGAGTTATATGAATAGTGTAACCCATGAAATATGGTTCCTTTGACATAACGAAGTATGTGAAGGACAGTGTATAGTGAGGAGAGCGAGGAGCTGCTAGAAATTGACTAATAATGTGAACAGCATGAGCAATATCTGGGCGAGTTACAGTGAGATAAATTAAACTCCCTACCAATTGGCGATATAATGTAGGATTGGGAAGTAATTTGCCATCTTCAGCATTAAGTTTAACTTCATATTCCAAAGGTGTAGATGCAATCTTAGTGTCACTGATTCTAGATTTCAACAAAAGATCAGATGCATTTCAAATTGTTGATTCAGAAATTGTTTGAGTTCAGTAATACATGCAGTATCATTTCCAGTGATAATCATATCATCCACATATAGAAGATGTAAAACAATTCTTTGTTCAGATTTTCGGATGAAAAGGGCATGATCATATTGACTAGAGAAAAACCTAACTGCCAAACTACAGTACTAAATTTTTAAAACCATGCTCGAGGTGCTTGTTTAAGACCATACAGAGCCTTATTAAGCTTGAGCACTTGATTTGGAGAGTGATAAAAACCTGGAGGAGGTTTAAGATAAACTTCCACATGTAAGTCTCCATTTAGAAAGGCATTCTTGACATCGATTTGCCACATATCCCAATGTTTTGATGCTCCAACAGCAAGTAAACTCTGAACGGAGGTGAGACGAACAACTGGTGCAAAAGTTTTCTCATAATTAATAAATGCCATATTCTTGAGTAAAGCCTCTAGCGACTAGGTGAGCTTTATACCGATCAATGGAGCCATCAGATTTGGTTTTAATTTTGTAGATCCATTGACAATTCACCGTTGTTTTGCCAAGAGGTAAAGTAGCTAGATCCCAAGTGTGAGTTTTGTCTAATGCTTGGAGTTCCTCTGCCATTACTTTCTGCCAAGGAGGGTTAAAACTAACCTCTCTATATGTTTGAGGCTCATGTAAGATTGTATAGTAGAATAAACATGATAATTAGTTAGCCGAACAGAAGGTTGTCTTACTCGAGTAGAGCGATGAACATGAGGTTCATAGGGAGGCTCAACACCAGAATCCTCTGACCGAAATTCTGTTGAAGAAACATTAGTAGTTGGGGATGGTTGTATGAGCTCAATTGGAGGATCTGTCAAAAATATGTCAGGAGATGATGATGGTTCTATATATTCATCACTAAGATATAGATCAACAAAAGGATCTGTAAAGTGAGAAATGCTAGTAGAAGTGTCAATTTGAAAATCTGACATAGATGAGAACATTTTGTGTTCCCAAAATATTACATTACGAGAAACTCATAGTCGTTGAGAGATAGGATCCCAACAGCGGTATCCTTTCTAACCACTACCATAACTAATAAAGCAACAAAGTCGAGCACGTGGCTCGAGTTTTGTTCTTTCATGTGGGGGAAGAAGAACAAAACATGCTGAACCAAAAAACTTAAGAGAATCATATGATGGTGGTTCTTCATATAATTTTTCATAAGGTGACATGTTATCGATAACAGGATAAGGAATCATATTTATTATGTGGACAATAGTTAATGCAGCTTCCCCCCCAAAAAAATTCTAGACAAGAAGATGAAATGAGAAGAGCCGAATCGTATCAAGGATGTGTCTATGTTTTCGTTCAGCACGACCATTTTGTTGTGATGTGTAAGGACACGAACTTTAAGAAAGAGTACCATAAAATGTTAAGAATTGGGTAAGTTTAGATTTTTTATATTCTTTGGCATTATCGGCACGAAAGAGTTTGATTTTTTTTTGAACTGAGTGTCAATCATAGTGGCAAATTTTTTATAAGTTTCTCCTAATTCAGATCATTTTTTCAAAATATATATCCAAGTGTAACGAGAAAAGTCATCAACAAATATCACATAATATCTTGACCCACCCATAGTCAGGGTTGGAGAGGAACCCCAAATGTCAGAATGTATAAGATCAAAAATAGCAGATGATTTTTCATAATGAATAGGAAATGGTAGAACATGTTGTTTTGCCAGTTTACATGACACACAGTCAATTGTGTCTACATTAACACTACCAAGATGACCATTGGAAACTAGACTTTTTAAATGAGCATATGAAGGATGACCTAATCGGGAATGCCATATACTGGTTGTAAGTGAAACAGAATCAGCTAGATGAGTGGATGANGCATCTGAGTAGGCATGTAATTCAAGTGAAGAGTTATATGAATAGTGTAACCCATGAAATATGGTTCCTTTGACATAACGAAGTATGTGAAGGACAGTGTATAGTGAGGAGAGCGAGGAGCTGCTAGAAATTGACTAATAATGTGAACAGCATGAGCAATATCTGGGCGAGTTACAGTGAGATAAATTAAACTCCCTACCAATTGGCGATATAATGTAGGATTGGGAAGTAATTTGCCATCTTCAGCATTAAATTTAACTTCATATTCCAAAGGTGTAGATGCAATCTTAGTGTCACTGATTCTAGATTTCAACAAAAGATCAGATGCATTTCAAATTGTTGATTCAGAAATTGTTTGAGTTCAGTAATACATGCAGTATCATTTCCAGTGATAATCATATCATCCACATATAGAAGATGTAAAACAATTCTTTGTTCAGATTTTCGGATGAAAAGGGCATGATCATATTGACTAGAGAAAAACCTAACTGCCAAACTACAGTACTAAATTTTTAAAACCATGCTCGAGGTGCTTGTTTAAGACCATACAGAGCCTTATTAAGCTTGAGCACTTGATTTGGAGAGTGATAAAAACCTGGAGGAGGTTTAAGATAAACTTCCACATGTAAGTCTCCATTTAGAAAGGCATTCTTGACATCGATTTGCCACATATCCCAATGTTTTGATGCTCCAACAGCAAGTAAACTCTGAACGGAGGTGAGACGAACAACTGGTGCAAAAGTTTTCTCATAATTAATAAATGCCATATTCTTGAGTAAAGCCTCTAGCGACTAGGTGAGCTTTATACCGATCAATGGAGCCATCAGATTTGGTTTTAATTTTGTAGATCCATTGACAATTCACCGTTGTTTTGCCAAGAGGTAAAGTAGCTAGATCCCAAGTGTGAGTTTTGTCTAATGCTTGGAGTTCCTCTGCCATTACTTTCTGCCAAGGAGGGTTAAAACTAACCTCTCTATATGTTTGAGGCTCATGTAAGATTGTATAGTAGAATAAACATGATAATTAGTTAGCCGAACAGAAGGTTGTCTTACTCGAGTAGAGCGATGAACATGAGGTTCATAGGGAGGCTCAACACCAGAATCCTCTGACCGAAATTCTGTTGAAGAAACATTAGTAGTTGGGGATGGTTGTATGAGCTCAATTGGAGGATCTGTCAAAAATATGTCAGGAGATGATGATGGTTCTATATATTCATCACTAAGATATAGATCAACAAAAGGATCTGTAAAGTGAGAAATGCTAGTAGAAGTGTCAATTTGAAAATCTGACATAGATGAGAACATTTTGTGTTCCCAAAATATTACATTACGAGAAACTCATAGTCGTTGAGAGATAGGATCCCAACAGCGGTATCCTTTCTAACCACTACCATAACTAATAAAGCAACAAAGTCGAGCACGTGGCTCGAGTTTTGTTCTTTCATGTGGGGGAAGAAGAACAAAACATGCTGAACCAAAAAACTTAAGAGAATCATATGATGGTGGTTCTTCATATAATTTTTCATAAGGTGACATGTTATCGATAACAGGACAAGGAATCATATTTATTATGTGGACAATAGTTAATGCAGCTTCCCCCCCAAAAAAATTCTAGACAAGAAGATGAAATGAGAAGAGCCGAATCGTATCAAGGATGTGTCTATGTTTTCGTTCAGCACGACCATTTTGTTGTGATGTGTAAGGACACGAACTTTAAGAAAGAGTACCATAAAATGTTAAGAATTGGGTAAGTTTAGATTTTTTATATTCTTTGGCATTATCGGCACGAAAGAGTTTGNGTTGTAAGTGAAACAGAATCAGCTAGATGAGTGGATGATGGTGGTGGTATAAGAAGTTGAAGGGAACTGAGCTTAAACAATCTTCTGCATCTACGTCCTGTCCCAAGAGTTTGTCCTGTCTGAAGATCCTGTACATGACAACCGGAAGAGGTAAATACAATGTTAAGACCAGGATCACATAGTTGACCAATGGACACAAGATTAAGTGAGAGATTAGGAACAAAGTATATGTTAGGAAGAGAAAGATCTTCTGCGGATACAGTTCCACTATGTGTCACTTTCATAGTAGAATCATCGGCAGTTTGAATATTTGGAAGGCACGAGCTCTATGTTTTCGTGGAAAATATGGATGGATCATTTGTCATATGATTACAACATGCAGAACCAAAATACCAGGAAGTACCTGAAGTGGTAGAAAATGCAGTTGAGGGAAAGTAGGCTTTTCATAAAACCTGTCAAAGCAAGGATTCAAGCTTGCTAGTGGATGTAGATGAAGTTGCTGATGTAGATTCAGATGTTACAGTAGCTGAAGATTGAGAAAACTTATTTGAGTGAAAGGATGACTTTTTCTTACAAAACTGGACATAATAATGACATGTTTTAATGGCAATATTGACATGTGTGATTGCAAAGTGCTGCACAATCCTTGGTTACATGTCCATTTTGATGACAGAACCTACAAAATGGTTTGTCAGAAGTGAGAGCTGAAGATACTACTAGGACAGTATCTTCTTTTGAACTAGTTTTGCCTTTGCCGATGCTGAGCCGATTTTCCTCAGAAATAAGTTCAGCTAAAGCACTCTCTAAAGATGGCGGTGGAACACGATGGAGAAGAGCGGCTCTAAGTGGTTCGAAGTCCTTAGTGAGAGTAATCAGATTCTGGATGAGACGTTATTGATCACAATAAGTGTGATAGAGTGTGGCATCCTCTGTATGTAACCACTTGGGCTCATACAAAGTTAACTGATCCCAAAGTGGTTGTATATGAGCAAGAAAATCAGCTACTAGTTGATCGGACACTTGTTTTTGCTTGTTTAGAGTATTCATGATTTGGTATTGATGAGAAAGATCGGAAGTAGTATACCGAGATGCCAATAAATCCTAAATTTCCTTTGTGGTTTCAAAATTTCCAAACTGCACATCGATTTTGGAAATAGAAGAGTTTCTAAAGAATGTAATGGCTTGATGATTTTTGACATCCCATTCTTCAATACGATCTTTGAATTTTGACTCGGTTTCATTTGTCTCTTTAGTTGGAATCATAAAATCCCCATTTACATATCGCCAAATTCTTTTACCCTTGTGAAAACTCTGCATAGCTTGAGACCAAGCTAAATAGTTAGTGCCATTCAAAACCGTTTGAATCGGCAAACTATTTTCTTTTTCCATTATGAATTTCAGGTCAAGGTGTAATTATTATAAATTATGGGGGAAATTTATGACACTAAAATATGTAGGAACTGATATGTTTGTGTGTAAAAGTTTGAGGTACTGTTTAAGAAAACACTAATAGGTACTGTAACCAAACTATATGTCAATATTTTTCCAATATGAAAACACATAGGCAGCAGGGACAAATAGATGTTGATAATAAGAGTATTTGGAATTAGTGTTACCACTGACAGATGGCCTCGATGCGGCAGACAATCAGGAGAGATTGCTGGTGGACTCGAAAAGAAGAAGATTGGAGGATATATTAGAAGATGGGCCGGGCCAAGGAAAAGACCAGTTGGATGTTTCCATGTTAGAAGCTCAGGATATTAACTCACTGAACCAAAAAAATGTTTTAAAGGCGGGTGCTGCAACCCAGGCCCGCCTAGAATTATGAGTATAATCAGTTGGAACTGTCAAGGTATAGGTCTACCCTTGAATATTCAATTCCTTAAAGACGTTGTAAATCAAGAGAGACCTTCTTTTATTTTCTTATGTGAAACTATTGATAATAAAGGTAAGTTGGAAAGATTGAGAAGAGCTTTGAGATTTGATGATTTAATGACAGTAGATGCAAATGACATTAAGTTATCATAGTTATACATATGGGTGCAAGTGTATGATGTTCCTATAGGCTTCAAATCTGAGTTTATTTTAAAGTCCATAGGCAATTATGTGGGGCGTTTTATGGAGACAGACCCAAGGAACTTCCAAGGCATGTGCAGAAATTATATGCGAATAAGGGTTGCGATTGATGTAGGAAAGCCATTGAAGAAACAAATGAAGATAAAAAAAGCAGGAGGAGAATGGATATGGATCCAGTTTAAATATGAGCGCCTCCCATCATTTTGTTTTTATTGTGGACGTATAGGACATACGGAGAAGTTCTGCGAAGTTATGTTTGATAATCATCAAGGGCACGAGATGAGGAAGTTCGACAACTCTCTTCGTGCACCATCCAGGAATCAGGTTGTTAGCAAGGAAAACCAATGGATTAGGAGTTCAGACGGGATGTTGTTAGGTCCGGCAGGGGTCAACGGAAATGGAACGGAAAAGTAAGCAACGGTGACTAGGGATAAGGAAAGTAACGAAAGCTACGCTACTGCCAATCATAATCCCAGAAAATTAGGAATAATAGTAACAACAGGTGAAAATAGAGGAGGGGATAGGGCAATGACAGTGTCAACAACTCTAGCGAATAATAAGGCTATTTTAAATGAGAAGCGGGAAGACAAAAGTACAAGTGGGGAATCACTTGGGCTCTCTATAACGGTGGACCCGAAAAGAAGAAGATTGGAGGATATATTAGAAAATGGGCCGGGCCAAGGAAAAGACTAGTTGGATGTTGCCATGTTAGAAGCACAGGATATTAACTCACTGAACCAAAAAAACGTTTTAAAGGCGGGTGTTGCAAGCCAGGCCCGCCTAGAATTATGAGTATAATCAGTTGAAACTGTCGAGGTATAAGTCTACCCTCGAATATTCAGTTCCTTAAAGACGTTGTAAGTCAAGAGAAACCTTCTTTTATTTTCTTATGTGAAACTATTGATAATAAAGGTAAGTTGGAAAGATTGAGAAGAGCTTTGAGATTTGATGGTTTAATGATAGTAGATGCAAATGGTAGAAGTGGTGGTTTAGCGCTTCTGTGGAAAATCAAGGAGCAGGTTATGTTGCGTAGTTTGTCTAAGAATCACATTGATGTGGAAATCTGTGTTGATGGTAAGGATAAATGGAGGTTAACGGAAGTGTATGGCGAGCCTTATAGACAACAAAGAAGGAAAACATGGGAGTTATTGCTCACTCTTTCCAGGGACTCTAATCTTTCTTGGTGTATCATAGGTGACCTAAATAATGTATTGTCTCAACAAGACAAAAGAGGTGGGGCTCCATATCCTAACTGGTTGGTGGAGGGTTTCAACGAGGTAGTGGCAGAAATAGGTTTGGTTGATCTTGAATTGGTTGGGCATCAATTTACATGGGAAAGGGGAAGAAGAACAGAAGCTTGGACTGAAATCAGATTGGACAGGGCCTTAAGTACAGAACCGTGGCTAAAATTATTCCCTTTGACTAATTTATATAACATAGAAGGTTCTACTTCAGATCATAGTCCGATTTTACTAGTTCCTGAAGATGGTTTTAAGTTCGTAGGGCAAAGAAGGTTCAGATTTGAGAATGCTTGGATAACAAAACCTATGTGTAGACAATTGGTGTTGGAAAGTTGGGAGATGGAGAATGGCTTTGATATTCAGACGAAGATTAAAAAATGTGGCGAAAATCTTTTTCAGTGGGGCAAGGAAATTACTGGAAAATTTAGTGCTCATATCAAGAACTGTAAGGAGGAGATGAGGAAGATCAGAAATTGCAGAGACGCAAACTCGGTGCAATAGTATAAGGAATCAAAGAGTAAATTTATCCGTATTCTAGAACAGCGGGAGATTTTCTGTAGACAACGCTCAAAGCAACTTTGGTTGCAATCAGGGGACAACAATAATCGATATTTTCATGCGTCTGCTACAACCCGTAGAAGAACGAACCAGATTTCTCGGTTAAAAAATGGTGAAGGTTGTTGGGTTGATTGAGAGGATGGATTAGTAGACCACATAACAGAGCATTTCGCTCATTTATTCACAGCTACTTGTACGAATTGGCAGGAGGTGGTGGAGTGTATTAACACAAAAATAACGAGGGAACAGAATGCATAATTATTACATCAGGTGATGGAAAAGGAAATTAAATCAGCCTTGTTTCAGATGGACCCAGATAAAGCACCGGGCTCAGACGGTATGACTCCAGTATTTTATCAAAAATATTGGTCGATTGTTGGTCAAGATGTTGTTCAGTTGGCCCAGAAGTTTTTTCAAGATGGGAGCTTGCCTGACGATTTAAATGATACAAACGTGGTCCTCATCCCTAAGAAAACGAGCCCTGCTACTGTGGGAGACTTAAGGCCAATATCTTTATGCAACGTGTTGGTTAAAATAATTATAAAGGTGATGGCAAATCGTATGAAAAGTTTGTTGGATGGAGTGATTTCAGAAAACCAAAGTGCGTTCATTCCAGGGAGACTAATCACGGATAATATTATGGTTGGCTTCGAAAGGATTCACTATTTGAAGAGGAAAAGACGAGGAAAGAAAGGTTTCATGGCTCTTCAAATTGATATTAATAAGGCGTATGATAGAATTGAATGGGATTTTTTGCGTGTATTGCTTTGTAAGGTGGGTTTTGATGACTGGTGGGTGCACTTAATTCTCAAGTGTGTCACTACTGTAAAGTATAACATTACGCATGGAGCAAGGGTGATGGGTCCAGTGAATCCTAGTCGGGGGCTCAGACAAGGAGATCCCTTGTCTCCATTTTTGTTTATTCTTTGTGCAGAGGGCTTGTCTGCATTGCTTCGTAAATATGAAAATTAGAAACTGGTTCTAGGCATCCAAGTGTGTCGTATTGCTCCTCGTATAAATCACCTATTATTTGCTGATGATAGTTACTTATTTAGTAAAGCAAATGAAAAGGTAGCGTTAAAGTTGGTGGATCTGTTACAGAGCTATGAAGAGGCCTTGGGGCAACAAGTAAACCTGTCAAAATCTTCAGTAATTTTTAGTCCTAATGTGGAGAATGATTGCAAAATCCAAATTTGTCAGATTCTTCAAATGAAAGAGGCGGATGAGTTTATGAAGTATTTGGGATTACCGAATATGATAGGGAGGAATAAATCAAGGGTGTTGGGATTTCTCAAAGATAAAGTGAAGCAGAGAGTGCAGTCATGGAAGGAGAGTTGGATTTCTCAGGCGGGTCGGGAAGTTTTAATAAAAAATGTGGCACAAGCAATTCCTACTTACTCCATGAGTTTGTTTTTGATTCCAATGGAGATTACAAAGGATTTCGAGAGAAGTTTATCAAGGTATTGGTGGGGTATTAAGGAGAATTCGAAGTCTATGATGCATTGGATGAATTGGAAAAGGCTAAGTAGACATAAGCTGAATGGAGGATTAAGCTTTAGAGACTTTCAAAGTTTTAACTTAGCTCTTCTTGGTAAGCAAGGTTGGAGACTTGTGACGAACCCTGAAAGATTATCAAGCAAACTGTACAAAGCTAGGTACTTTTCAGATTGTCATTTTTTGGATTCAAAGTTGGGGAGTAGTCCTAACTTCATTTGGCGAAGCATTTGGGAAGCTAAACGGGTGCTGAGTGTTGGGGCTAGGTGGAAGGTGGGTAATGGGAAAAAGATAAAAATTGTAGGCCAACCGTGGCTGCTGGACAAGTTGAATCCATGTATTACCAGTGACTTACAGGGGCTGAATAATGCTACTGTAGATTCACTTAGAACACTAGATGGACAGCAGTGGGATATAGAAATAGTGGATGATTTATTCAATCAAAGGGATCAACAATGTATTTTTAATACTCCCTATGGTGGTGGTGAAGAGGTGGGCAGGCTTTACTGGAACGAAGATATGACTGGTGAATACACGGTTCGAAGTGCCTATCGTTTGATTCAATCACAAAAGGAGACGGGGTTTATATCTGATAGTGGAGATTTGTGGAAGGTGATATGGAGGATTAAAGCACCACCTAAAGTGTTAAATATGATCTGGCGTGTGTTAGCTCAGTGTCTACCAACGAGAACAAATCTGTATGCGAAAAGAGTTCTTGTGTCAGTAATCTGTCCAATGTGTAATGGGGGAGAAGAGATAGTCATGCATATTTTGGTTAGCTGTCCGTTTGCTAGCCAATGTTGGAGGCAGAGGGGTGCTATTTGCCAAGGTGCAGATAGTCTTCCTTTTGACAGGTGGCTGAAGCGTATGCTGGATAGATCAAAAAAGGATGATCATGGGGAAATAATTACCATGTGCTAGAGTATCTGGCAAGCTAGAAATCAGATGGTGTGGAACAGCAGAAAGAGTGAGGTGAATTATGTAGTGTTTTCAACTAAGCAGTATCTTGTAGATTGGAAAGAGGCCCAAGTAAGTTCGACATAGGCTTTATACCGGGATGTCATTCCTGGTGATGGAGCTAGTTCTTGGGTGAAACCTAAAAAGAACAGAGTCAAGGTATCGGTTGATGCTGCAATGTTTACTGAGTACTCTAAATACGGCATTGGATTATTAGCTCGAGACGATGAAGGGCAAGTCATTCAGAGTCGTTCAGAAGTATATGTAGGAGCAGTCAGGCCAGAATTTGCAAAAGTCATAGCTGTGAAGGAAGCTTTAAACTGGGTTAAAGCGAATGATTGAAGAGAGGTGGAAGTAGAATCAGACTGTTTAGCGGTGGTTCAAGCCATTCGAAGTAAGGTCACTATGTTATCTCCTTTTGGTAGTATAATCTTGGAGTGTCGTAGGATGCTTGTTGAGTTAAACATTGAATTGTTTTTTGTTAAATGATCTGCCAATATGGCTGCTCACTGCTTAGCGAGAGAGTCATGTTTTTTCCCAGGTCGAGTTTTCGATAGGAGGTCTGTTCCTATCGAAGTGGTGTCAAGTTTGTTGGCTGATTTGTTTGAGTAATATAATGCATATTTCCGTCAAAAAAAAATTATCCTTCCTTTTCTACATTTCTTTCCTTGCACTTTATATTCAGGTTTATCAGAGCCAGTCATTCCTCGGACTTGGCTAGCATTGACATGGTTACAGCTAATCCATGTTATTTCACTCCTTCCACGACTCCATTTCATAACCCTAATTTCTATAATCTACCCCAGAATATTCATCACCTCCAACACCGTCACATGTTTTTCACCCTCTTCAACCACCACCACCATCTCTATTTGATACTACCTACACACTTTACACTTCCACATTTTTACCAACCACTGATGGGTCTGGGTATCTTGGTTACTGTTATAACCATATTTTGCAAGTAGGATTTTGTACTTACGAGTAGCAAGATAGTTGACGG
The DNA here is from genome assembly GCA_008931105.1 of Oenanthe javanica. Taxonomy (NCBI): domain Eukaryota; kingdom Viridiplantae; phylum Streptophyta; class Magnoliopsida; order Apiales; family Apiaceae; genus Oenanthe; species Oenanthe javanica. Next base: position 31,074 of record QRFB01000524.1, on the reverse strand, counting down.
CCAGACGAGTGAACTGACGAGTATACATTGTTTGGACGACCCATGAGTTATTTGGTTATATTTATCAACATTATTCATTGAATAATTCAATATCAGTTGAATTATTTAATTATACATAGATAATTATCAATTATATTGATAATTAATAAAGGTCCTATAAAATAGGGACTGTTGACAGGCTGACGAGTAGATCAAGTCTCGACGGATAAAGTAGAAGATACTCGACGGGCAAAATTTTAGGATGAGATAAGACTTCTATTTCAACTACAATTCAAACACGGAAAAATATAAGGAAGCAATCCCATAATTCAAGGAACGTATCAGAAGTTATAGCATGGAAATAGGATCGTGGAGAATAACAAAAACAGATTATAAATATGATTAAAGAGATGGATAAAGGAGAGACACACAAGACATACACCCGACGAGTAGTTGTTGTTCAGCCGACGAGTAGTTTCTGCATGGCTGACGAATAACAGTTATATGTATTTCATTCATTCCAAACACTTGTAATCGATCTAAAGCAATATTATAGCGAATATTATTGGCTGGGTACATCCCACCCGTGATTTTTATCCCTTTACTAGGGTTTTCTGCATCACCAAAATGGTCTCTTGTCATTCTTTATTTTCAGTCGTCGAATAACTTTTTCTTATCATTTCTACCCGTCCAAATACAAAATTGCAGATTTTAGACAAACATACAATTAAAGAACTTAGTTATTAACCCATCAAATTTTGGCTAAAACAATTGGCGCCGTCTATGGGAAACTAACTAAGAGTTCTATATAATTTCTACAACAATGGCTACGGATCCTGAACGAAGCGAGAACGAGGAACGACCTATGAATGATGACGTGCTTGCAATTGTGAAGAAGCTACAAACCGATGTGGAGACCCTATGTAGTGAAATTGAGAACCTCAAGGCTGCACTCAGTACGGTAAAATCGAGTGCAACGGTGGCCTCAAAGCAAACAGTGGCATGTGTGGTTCGAAGGCTAGAATACGATGTTGAGGATCAGGAGGAAGGTCGAAAGGGAGATGATGAAGTGCTTGTGTTGGGCACTAACAGGGCTGAGAATGGAGCTATGGACAATAATGCTAATACAACATCTCAACGGTAGAAAAATATAACGGGCAGACATGACAACGATGAAGAGAGGTCAAATAGAAGGTCGAGGCATATAAGTTCACGATCGGAAAGTCACACAACAGATGCTATAAAGCTGGAGTTGAAGGAGATGAGAGAGATGATACAACGAATCCTAGGTGTGCCAAAGCCGTTGGAAAAGGCTACGTCAACGAGCTATGCAGATTCACCTTTTTCTGATGTTATTGCCTTGGTGGAGATTCCGAAACGATTTAACATACCACACATGAGGCTATATAATGGTGTGGCTGACCCACAAGAACACATTGCACAGTATAAAAAATGAATGTTTACAGTGCCGATTACCAAAGAATTGAGGGAACCTTGTATGTGCAAGGGATTTGGTTTGACACTCACAGGACCTGCCTTTCAATGGTTTGTCGGACTACCAAACGGAACCATATCATCATTTGCAGACCTCATCGACGCATTCAACCTACAATTTGCTAGTAGTAGACGATTTGAGAAGATGACGAGTGACTTATACCGAATTGTTCAAAGGTATAGAGAACCTTTGAGAGAATACCTCTCCAGATTCAACAAGGAGAAGGTGACAATAACAAATTATGACATACCGACGGATATTGAAGCCTTCCGTCGAGGAATGGTAAGGGATACACTACTGTACGACGAGCAAACAAAATACCCGTGCAGGACCATGGACGACGTACAAGCCAAGGCTATGGCTCAATTTAGGTTGGAAGAAGACAGGAAAGATGATGAGGACAACTACTATCGTCCTAACAGAAAAATTGTTACGACGAAAACACGAGATTACAGGCCTTATTTAAGGAACAGTCGCGAGGATGCACGTGTCAGTGCTGTGCAAGGAAGGTCAGATTGGAGAAAAGACCCGAACCTTCCACCGACTTTTGACAGTTATGGGTTCAATATCAGCCCGTCAACTTTGGTAAGAGAATTTAACAAATTGGGGAATGCTGTCAATTGGCCGTCGAAGTCAAACAAGCCTAAGGAAAATCCAGAGTCAAAATTGTGGTGTGAATTCCATGGTGATTATGGTCATAGAGCATATGATTGTGTGGCTTTGAGAAGAAAAATTCAAATACTCGTCAAGAAGGGCTACTTGACAGAATACATTACGGGAAAAAGCAGGGTTAGAGAATCATCGCCCCAAAGACAACCTCCACCACCACCACATCACAAAGTTGTCAACTACATAGCTGGAGGATCAGAAGTATGTGGAGCTACGTATTCAAAAGCAAAGAGAGCTGCTAGGGCGCCCGGAATGAGGGTCATGCGGGCAGACGTCATGGAGAGAAATTTGCCAGCAATTCGGTTCGATGAGCAGACAGGGAGCACGTGACGAAACCACAACACGATAGTTTAGTCATCTCACTGCCTGTCAGAAATTGTCTTGTCAAAAGAATATTGGTAGATAATGGTAGTGTAGTGAATATTATGATCTTAGATGCATTACGAGAGATGGGCTTGAATGAACACGACATGACAAAGAAACGTACAGTACTCGTCGGGTTCAGTGGCGATACTAAGAAGACGGTTGGTGAAATTTCATTACCTACGTATGCTCAAGGGGTGAACTTGTTGTAGAAATTTCTCATTATTGATTGCTAATCAACCTACAACATAATCCTTGGAAAGCCATGGATACACGACTTAAAAGCTATCCTGTGGACATATCACCAAGTAATAAAATTCCCCACACTTTGGGGAGTTCAGCAGATTCAGGGAGATCAGGTTCAAGCAAGACAGTGTTACAAGACATGCTTGAGACCAACTATTCAACACCAAGGGAAGGTCGTTCCTCAAGTTACAAGTATGGACATAGAAAAACTGACGGAGGTGAGCTTGTTGACGGGAGAAAAGAAAGTGCTAGTAGGACAGAATGTACCATCGGAGGTAGAAGCCAATTTAGTTAAGTTCTTGACAGAACGTTTAGATGCTTTTGCATGGGAACACGATGACATAACGGGCATTAGTGAAGAAGTCATCACCCACAAACTCAATGTTGACCCAAACTACATGCCCGTCCAGCAAAAGAGAAGAAAATTTGCACCCGACAGGAATCAAATTGTCAATGATGAAGTTAGTAGACTTTTGAAAGCTGGGATGATTCGAGAAATGGAATACCCAGAATGGTTGGCAAATGTGGTGATTGTTCAAAAAAAGAATGGGAAGTGGAGAGTATACGTCGATTACACGGATTTAAATAAGGCATGTCCAAAGGACCCGTATCCGTTGCCACACATAGATGCAATGGTCGATGCAACAGCTGGACATGAGTTGTTAACATTCTTGGACGCGTCAAGTGGGTTTAATCAGATTAAGATGCACCGGTCAGATGCTGAGAAGACAACCTTTGTGACTGACAGAGGGATATACTGCTATTTGGAAATGCCTTTTGGCTTGAGGAATGCAGGTGTGACCTTCCAACGCCTAGTCAACAAGATGTTCAAGGAACAAATAGGTAAAACCATGGAAGTATACATTGATGATATGGTGGTAAAATCAAAGTGCGCATCAGACCACGTCAGGGACTTGACAATAACATTTGACATTCTGCGAGCTTATAACATGAAGCTCAATCCATCAAAATTCAACTTTACAGTAACGTCAGGGAAGTTCTTAGGGCATATGGTGACAAGAAGAGGGATAGAAGCCAGCCCGGAACAAATAAAAGCAATATTCGAACTAACATCACCAACATCTGTTAAGGAAGTGTAAAAATGACAGGACGAGTGGCCGCCTTGAACTAATTTATCTCAAGGTCGTCCGACAGGTGCAGGTTATTTTACGACGTCCTGAGGAAAAAAAAGGATTCTGTTGGACGGAAAAACATGAAGAAGCATTCGAGGACTTAAAACGATACTTGACGACAGCCCCACTGTTGTCAAAACCAGTTCCTAGAGAAATATTATTTGTATACCTGTCGGTCACAGAACAGGCGGTTAGTGGAGTTTTAGTAAGAGAAGAGAACAACATGCAGTCTCCAATATACTACGTTAGTAAAATTTTGGTCGACGTTTAGACAAGATACTCATCACTAGAGAAACTGGTGTTAGTTTTAGCTATCACGTCAATCAAACTACGACATTGTTTTGAAGCCCACAAAATATGTGTCAGGACAAACTATCTGTTGAAGACGGTGTTGAGAAGGCCAGAACTGACGGGTAGGATAGCTAAATGGTCCGTCAGACTAAGCATGTATGACATAGTCTACGAACCTTGCACGACTATCAAATCACAAGCTTTAGCTAATTTTATGGCAGATTTTAGCCCAAGTCAGTTAACGATAGCTAATGATGAGTTACAATTGATGATGTTAGAAACGAGGACCGAGCCATAGACAATGTATTGGTATCAGAGCAGACTGATTGAAGTTAAAAATCAATATCTATATCTCAGTGGAGCTCACCGTGTCGAAGCTGTGTGGACTNCTCGAATGGAGGCCGTGTTAAATAAATTTAATTTTAAAAACTTTTTAAATAAAATTTATTTTATAAACTTTTATTAGTTTATGTTATAAATTTTAATTAGTTTATTTTATAAATTTTAGATAAAATTTATTTTATAAACTTTTATAAAATTTGTTTAACAAACTCTTATTAGTTAATATTATAAATTTTAATTAGTTTATTTTATATATTTTAGATAAAATTTATTTTATAAAATTTGTTTAACAAACTCTTATTAGTTGATATTATAAATTTTAATTAGTTCACTCTATAAATTTTAAAGTAGAATTTATTTGATAAACTTTCATAAAATTTATTTTATAAACTTTTATTAGTTTATGATTTAAATTTTAATTAGTTTATCTCATAAATTTTAAATAAAATTTATTTTGTAAACTCTTATAAAATTTATCTTATAAACTTTTATTAGTTTGGTTTATAAATTTTAATTAGTTTATTTCATAAATTTTAGATAAAATTTATTTTATGAACTCTTATGAAGTGTATCTTATAAACTTTTAATAAGTTTGTGTTATAAATTTTAATTAGTTTATTTTATTAATTTTAAATATTAAAGTTTATCTATTAAATTTATTAAACATTATACGGCTCATCTCTCAAAGGAAGCAGCTAGACGCGGTTATTGATTCGAGGGTGCTGAAGAAGAAGTAGAAGAAGATTTTTCCGGGTATTTAAAGACAACAAAGATTGACTGAAGATCTGGTTGATTCGAGTTGAATTCTTAGGTGAAAAATCTTGGAGGTTAAAAGTTGTGAAGGAGAACAGACTGGACTACCTGGCATCTCTGTGCAAGCGTTGAAGTTTTCTTTCTACAAAGATTACAGGAAGTTCGTGCTAACACTGCAGATCATCTGGAACACAAGGTTACAGCCATAGGGAATCTAAGGATATAACCACATTATCTTTAGAGGAACTATTTGTGTGCTGAAGGCCTATGAACTAGAACAAGAGCTGAAGCAGATAATATTTGGTAAAACAGGTTGTTAGCATATCCACTGTATTTGTGACCCAGGAACCAAGTTGATTGAAGTCAAGGTTGAGAACCTCTGAACAGAAGTGAATTGATCCTAGAAGCTGAATTGAAGATGTTGAAGCTCAAGGTAGTGGTCAAAGTGTTTTATGTAAATTTGACACTTTGAAATAACTTGAGATCTGGACGACTAGTCAAGCCTACAGGACAACTGGAAGTTCAGTTACGTCAGATTCAGATGGAATCCCAATTCAATATCTAAGGTCTGTACCTATAGATTCCATTAAGGAGATTTTCAAGATCAGTTCAAGAGGCGGTTGCAAGACAAGGATGGTTTTTAAATGGAAAGACAAGTTTTGGGTTTGCTACACAAAATGAAGAAGCCTGTACAAGCAAAAGATGGCAGACACTAATTTGGGTTAAAGCAGGAATCTTAAGCATTAGTGTGGATGCAGCAAGGGAAAACATTTGTTGATGAAGTTAAATGCAAGGATGATTCTATCAGTGACAGTGATGAACCAAATGGATATCTGGCATCAATGACCAACACTGGAGATGAATCACTAAGCACTTCACAGGTATACCTTTCTAACTAGTATACGTTTATCTAATTCAGAACTGTATGTTTATTAAGTTTTGAAATGTATTATATTCATGACAGCATGTTAGCATCTTAGGACTTAAATGCTTAATTGATTGCTAAGAATAAGATTGCATGCTAGGATTCATGAGTTTAATTAGTACATTTCATACTTGATTTTATATGCAGTAAAATGAATATCTAGAATTAGATAGGGTGTTCTAGACGGTTAGGCGTATTCC
>QRFB01000524.1:1187-12116 GCA_008931105.1 Oenanthe javanica | reverse complement strand
TTCACCAAAAGGTTACTGTCAACCTTTTGCTTCTCTTTGGTGACAGTAACTTCGTCTCCGCATATGTTGCTGTCGATCCTGACATTCTCCTGAAACATACTGTCATCTAAAGTTGCTGTCAAGGATCCCGCAAAACATGCTGTCGACTATCCTGATAAACGTGCTGTCGAACAAAGTTGCTGTCAATTCTTCCGCCAAACATACTGTCAACTCTTTCCGCCAAAGCTACTGTCAGAAAACTTGCTGTCTTTGATTCTTCAATCTCCGCCAAGTTTACTGTCAAGAAATAGTTGTCGTCGTCTGTTCCAATAGATAATGTCACTTGAACATGCTGTCGTAGGCTTCAGTTTGCAGAAAGTTACTGTCAATAATTTGATCCATGCTGTGCATGAACACTGTGTGAACTTCTACTTCATAGATCATTTTATTACATTTGTACATGACAGTAACTATCTAAACATGCTGTCACCTACTTGGCTTAAGAACATACTGTTTACAAGTGACAATTAAACATACTGTCAATGTATATATGACAGTATGTTTTACTTAGTTAATTTCTAATTAATCTAAGTAATTATTAGTTGATTACATTGATAGTACCACAATCCCTAACAATCTCCCCCAATTTGTTTTTATGATAAATAAAGACAAATTTAAAAGAAAATTGCAGATGCTAACTCAACTAATAAAAGTAGAAGTGTTTGTACAGAAAATAAACAACATTACAAGTACAATCCTATCTCAAGTATGCTCCTCTAGACTGAGTAAATTTTCAATTTAGTCTTGAGCTTTATCTTCACTTCTTTTCTGCTATCATTCTTCCATACAATCCCTCAAGAGCTTTCAGTTCCCTCTTCTCTTCTTCTGTCTTGGCATGATCAGTAACACAATCTAAGACTAGCTTCACCATCTTATAAGAAATATTCTTCAACTACCTGTAGGTGTAGTAGTTCTCAGTTGGTCCTTTGGATATGCATAGATACTTCATTCAAAACATGTCTTTGACAAATCTTTCTTTTGTAGAAGAGAAGATCTGTTTCATCCTGATTTTGTCAATAGACTCATCCTCTTCTTCTCTGGACTCAATGATTTTCCAGACAGTTTTGCTTAGATCTCTTTCAAACTCCAAGAATGAGCCTGTAATCATTCTGAATATCTTCCTTAAATTTTCATTATTGAGCACCCTGAAATTGACAGCCTCCACTTCAATGCTATCAACAATGATTCTCAGGGGCCCACACAGGACTGGAGAAACATAGCTGGACCTTTTAGAGAATTGATCATTCAGCAGAGCATGCTTCATGTCAATCTCAGCCTCCTTGATTCTTTTGGAAATTTGTTCAACTTTCCTCTTTGCAGCTTCAACTTCATCATCAAACATCTTTCTTTTCTCCTTCTCCTCCTTCCTTTTAGAGTCACAGATCTCCAGTGCTCTATTTTTCAGATCAAAAATCTCATAGTTTGTGATATTTAGCAGTTGCTTCTTGATGAGCTCAATGATGTGAGGGTCATTCACAGCCAATTTTTTTAACTCCTCAAAAGTGATTTCTTCTGCAGAACCACCAGTATTGTAGAAGATAACTCTGTCAGGATTCCTGAGAAGACATTTCTGTGTCCTCTCATATTCAAACTTCTTCTCAATCTCCCTCTTCTTTTTGGCTTGAATAACTCTCAGAACATTTAACATGTATCTGCTCTCCTCAGGATAAGGATATCCTTCCAACTGCTTTATCAACCTTTCAAGTAGATCTAAATTCTTGTCCTGTAGAGACTCTGTGCTCCAAAATTCTTTGATTCCATCTTCACCCTCAAACATTACTCCATCATGGTAAACAACTGTTTCAGGTTCTTCAACGTCATTGAAATCTAAAGGATGAGATTTGAAAGAATCCATTAACTCCATGAGCTTCTTTATCAACAGACTCCTTATTAACTGTGTTCTCATGTCTGATCCTTGTATTATAATCAGCATTCTTCTGACCAAAAAGTAGTTTACCTCTTTCATCTCATAACTCAATTCTTCAACTGTTCCATTTGAAAACAATATAATTATCTTGCTTAAAGTATTCATTCCAGACCATTCAACTTTCACATTCACCAAGGATTCTGCTTTTGCTTCTGCTATGTTGTTGATGATTGGCCTCCTAACATCCAGACAATCCTCATGAAGAATTTCATACATAAGCTTCCACTCTTTTCTGCTAGGCCTCCTACTTGAATGAGGCTTAGGTCTCTCTGCCCTTGCTTTCATATACTTCTTGGAAAAGGATACTTTCTTTGACAGTAAATTTTGAGTGATTACTGTCAAGTCATGTTTGACAACAGGTTCTTTGACAGCAGGTTTCTCCTTATTACTCATGACAGCATCTTTTTCATCCATTTCAAAGCCAAGAACTATTGTCTTCATCACTTTACCTTCAACACCATCTTTGTACTCCTTCTCCTTCTTTTCCTCTTCCAGCTCCACCTTATTTCCAGTTCCAGAAGGTCCTTCACCAGCGTGGTGTTGGCTGGAACTACCTGCACCTTCATCAGGCTTTTCATCATCATTTCCATCCTTCTTCTCCTGAGTTTTCTTCTCATCTTTTTTCAATCTCAACCCTTCAAGTCTCCTCAATTCTCCCTCCAGCACTCTCAACACTTCATCCCTTTCTTCATTCCTTGGAAGTTGCTTAAAGTAGTCAAAAGCTTCCTTCACAGACCTTGGCCTACACATGCTCACTCTCTCCAAATTCATAGATCTGAACTTTCCATCTGTGGAGCTACTGAACTTAATGCCCAAGGNGGATTTTGAGTTACTTCTGGCAATTTCTCAATTACCAGCTTCTGCAAAGTTCTTTTCAAGTTTTCATTGAGCCATGACTTATCTGTTTTGATTTTGAGTTTGATTGCTTCAATAACTGCAATCTCTTGCCTGCTTAGATAAGCCATGCTCACACACCAGCTGTAGCCTCCTTCAGTTCTGACAGAGATCACCCACTTGTTGCTTTTGGACACCATCACAGCTGCTCCTATGGTTGACTGTCTCATTGAATCAGAGAATTTCTTGGGGTCCCTGTTAGATGAGGCTCTAAAATCATTGATTCTCTTGTAGAACTTTGCATTCTCAAATACTATGATGTTTTCATTTTCATCCACCATAAGAATTGAAGTTTGTTCATCATCAAAATCTTCTCTCTCTTCCAATACCCAGTCATCACCTTCATCCTGGAAGAGCTTCTCTTTTCCTTTTCCTGCAACATGGACCACATAATCTTTCTTCACACCTCCCTCCTTTATCACTACTCCTTTCTCCTTTGGTCTCTCCACCTTATTTCCTCCAAGCTGTGTAGCAATCTCAGCAGCCACACTAGACAACAATTCTAGTTGACTCTCCCCCTGAGATGCAGCTTGAGTTTTCTCCTTGACTGCCACCTTATCACTCCTTTCTACATCTGCAACAAACACTTCAGCCTTACCACTTTTCTCCCCCTTAGTTGAGGTAGCAACTGCAGGGGTTGAAAATTGTGCTTGAAATTCCTGAAGCTTATCAAAGATAGCCTTGAACCCTTCATTCATAGTCTGCTCCAAACTGGACATCCTGTTCACCAGCTTCACCTGATTTCTGCCCACTATGTCCAAGTTCTTTGATAATTTAGTAACCTTGTGTGAAAGGGATTTCAACCTGTCAGCAGCTTGTTTAAGTGATTTGGAGGCTGTGGTGGTTCCCACACTCTCTTATTTTTTATGAGTGATCTCATCACTCCTCACCAACTCACTCTCTAGGCCTAATGCCTTTCATTTTTGGGCTCCCACATCTTGTTTTTTATTCTGGCCTTGCTCAGGGCCCTCTTCTTTTGCCTGGGATTTTCCCAGCCCCTCATTTTTATGCTCACTTCTCTTTTCTTTTATCTCTCTTTTTCTTTTCACACCCTCACTCATCCTAGGTGCAAGAGACTGAGCAGGTACATCTTGCACTAAAGGTTTAGATTTTACCTTAAGTAGGGTAGAAATTGGAGCAAGATCTTCATCACTTAACTGTTGAGAAGATGCAGCCATTTGAGAGTTGCTGTCTTGGATTGGAATGTTGACAGCATCTTTTGAAAAGTTGACAGCATCTTTTGAAAAGTTACTGTCAGGAGGATTGACAACAACTTTGTCATTAACAGCTACAGAGGCTGTGACAGCAATCTCTTCCACCCTTTGAGTAGAAGGTTCTTGTGGATTGCTATGATCAGTTGCATTCAATTGTTGGAATAGTGCATCAACATTTTGATCTTCAATGTTGGCAAAGAGTGATGCACTATAGTTGAATGAACTGTGTTCCACATTTTCTAGCCCTATAGTGTGTGTGTCTTCAAGTGTGGGCTCAGGTTGAGGGTGTTCAACCTGTTGTGCAGACTCTTTACAAGATGCCATGGGTGACTGGCCAAGTTCAATAGATGCCCCCTGTTGAGAGGAGACATCTAGAGATGTGTTTTGATCCCTATTAAGATCTGTGCCCTTTTGAGAGGACACAGTCTGGCTTACAGAAGTTGATACCCTTGCCTTCTTTCTCTTAGGCTCACCAGGGCCCTCTGTGGGTTCTGTGTTCAGACTACCAACCTTATTTGCTGTATCTAGTGCAGTTTCATCACCTATCTGTGGAAAGGTTTCTATCCTAGGTTGAGTGGTTCTCATCCTTTTAGAAATCTGGCCCTTTTGAGAGGAACCAGACCCTTGGGTAATATTTTTGGTGACTCTAGAAGGCCGGACTCCTTCAAAAGGTTTGGAGTGTGGGTTAGGAATGGAGAGGTCAATACTATTCTCATCACTCAAGGAGAACACATTGTAGCCCCCAACAATTTTTAAATTTAATCTATTGATGGTTGAAAACATGAAATCAGTTATAAACAGACTCAATTCAGTGTTAAGTGGTTTACTGGTTAACAAAGAATGAGTGTTTTTCTTTAATGTTGGGGACTCCATGTATTGAACACTATCTAAATTAATTATGCCTACAACAGAGTTAATTATAAGCATAAAGAATCTAAGATAATAAATTACCGGTTTTATGGCTTCTTTCTTTCCCAGAACCAGCTTGAACAGTGGCATCAGGAGCTTTCCAATGTCAATCCTATAGTTGTGCACCATGGAATGCACAATCTTCCTGATGTATGCTGGCACTTCATTCCAGCCACTAGTTTTACTGGACATGGACCTTGAGACAGCATCCAGCATCATGCTCCATTCTTTATTTAGATATTTCCTGTCCATTCCTCCCGTAGGATACCATTCATCACTATCTGCATTGAGCTTGGGTCCAGCATACTCGACCATCTTGAAGAACTTGGCAAGTTGTTCTTCACTTGCAGGCTCCTTAAATAGCAAGCCTTCAGCCTCTTCCACATGAAGAGCCTTGTTGATGTGAGAAGAATCAATGGTGCAAGAGGTACCATTGATTTGGAAAGAGATAGAGCTTGCATCTTGCTCCCCCTCACATACTACATATGTCCAGAAATGAGAAAGTCTAGGAATTTCCAGGTGGGGACTTGCAGTTAGGGCATAGGTTAGGTATGAGTTGTTCATGAAGCCAACAAGAGGTTTGAAGGCTTCTCCAGCTTCACCAACTGAAGCCATGGTAGTGAAGTTGGTTTGGGCAAGAGAACAGATAATTTGGGGTCCAGACATGGTTACAAGAAAATGGTTTAGATCTAGGTTTAGAGAGTTGAAGAACGGTTTAGAGAAAAAGTTACAGAGAAAGTAGAGGGTTTTTAGGGCGTTTGAATATTTGAATNGGCGTTTGAATATTTGAAGATTAAAGAGAAATAAAGAATGTGAGAGATTTAAGCTGTTTGTATATATATGATGTGAAAAAGATACTGTCAAGAAAGAATTTTAAACGATTTAAAGTGACAGTTGTCTTCAAGTTCCATTCTTTGACAGTAACTTCTGCGCTAAAAATCACAAACACTCTTGACAGTAACATTAGAGATTAGAGAATATATATAATAAGTGAATACCTCTAATATTAACTGGTGACAGTATGTTATGCGGAGGTTTTAGAAAAACTGTACTGTCAAAGGATATTGACAGTAAGTTTCATTTCCGCATACTATACTATCACTATTTCTTAACTCTTTGATAGTAGGTTTCACAAGATTCGATAGTAAGTTTTAATCCCGCGAAACATACTGTCAAGGCTTCACAACCTTTTGACAGTAAGTTTCACAANGCTTCACAACCTGTTGACAGTAAGTTTCACAGAATTTGACAGTAAGTTTTAATCCCGCAAAACATACTGTCAAGACTTCTTAAACATGTGACAGTAAGTTTTCACAGATTTTGATAGTAACTTGTTACCATATGATAGGTATAGATAAAACATACTGTCAAGAATTTTGACAGTACTTTTTATTAAGTTACTTAAAAATTAATTAGTTAACCTCCCAGTTAATTATCATAATGTCTTATCACTGTGATAGTAATCAAAACACCTCTAGAGGCCATTAATTCACAGTGAGAATCAGTTAACTAAAGTTTTGATCAACTAAACAGAGTTACATCAACAGGTTAAGTTTAACATACCCAATTCACTCACTAACCTGTTGAAAGTCTTTTCATCCAATGGTTTGGTAAAGATGTCTGCAAGTTGCTTCTCTGTGGGCACATAGATTAGCTTGATTGTGCCTTCCTCCACATGCTCTCTAATGAAATGATGTCTGATGTCAATGTGCTTAGTTTTGGAATGTTGAACAGGATTCTCTGAAATTGCTATGGCACTAGTGTTGTCACAAAAGATAGGAATTCCTTGCAGTGTCAACCCATAGTCCAATAGCTGGTTCCTCATCCAAAGAAGCTGAGCACAACAACTACCAGCTGCAATATATTCAGCCTCTGCAGTTGAATTTGACACTGAATGTTGCTTCTTGCTAAACCAAGAGACCAATCTTTCTCCCAAAAACTGACAGCTTCCTGTTGTACTCTTTCTGTCTATTCTGCACCCTGCATAGTCTGAGTCTGAATATCCAACCAAGTCGAAACTAGAATCCTTAGGATACCAAAGGCCCAAGTTTTGAGTGCCTTTCACATATCTGAGAATTCTTTTTACTGCCATTAAATGTGACTCCTTGGGATCAGACTGAAACCTTGCACACAAACCTGTTGCAAACATTATGTCAGGCCTGCTAGCTGTTAGGTAGAGGAGAGAGCCAATCATTCCTCTATACATCTTGTTGTCCACCTTCTTTCCTTTTGGATCCTTGTCAAGTTGAGTTGCTGTTGAGATTGGAGTTTTTGCAGGAGATGAGTCTTCCATATCAAATCTTTTCAAAAGATCTTTAACATACTTAGTTTGGCAGATAAATATTCCATCTTCTTTTTGATAGACTTGAAGTCCAAGAAAGAATACTAATTCACCCATCATACTCATCTCATATTTGTTCTGCATTAACTCTGAGAATTTCTTGCATAAATCTTCATTTGTTGAACCAAAGATAATGTCATCAACATATACTTGGACTAGAATGATATCCTTTCCATGCTTTTTGTAGAAAAGAGTTTTATCTACAATCCCTCTTGTAAAGTTATTATCAAGAAGAAACTTGGAATGAGTATCATACCAAGCCTTTGGTTCTTGCTTTAGACCATACAATGCCTTGAGTAGTCTGTACACAAAGTTTTTCATCTTTGGATCTTCAAAGCCTGGAGGCTGTTCAACATACACTTCTTCTTCTAACTCTCCATTTAGGAAAGCACTTTTAACATCCATTTGAAAAACCTTGAAGTTGTTGAATGCAGCAAAAGCCAAAAAGATTCTTATTGCCTCAAGTCTGGCAACAGGAGCAAATGTTTCTTCATAGTCAATCCCTTCCTGTTGACAATAGCCTTTTGCCACCAGCCTTGCTTTGTTTCTTGTGACAGTTTCACAGNAATTCCTTGCAGTGTCAACCCATAGTCCAATAGCTGGTTCCTCATCCAAAGAAGCTGAGCACAGCAACTACCAGCCGCAATATATTCAGCCTCTGCAGTTGAATTTGACACTGAATGTTGCTTCTTGCTAAACCAAGAGACCAATCTTTCTCCCAAAAACTGACAGCTTCCTGTTGTACTCTTTCTGTCTATTCTGCACCCTGCATAGTCTGAGTCTGAATATCCAACCAAGTCGAAACTAGAATCCTTAGGATACCAAAGGCCCAAGTTTTGAGTGCCTTTCACATATCTGAGAATTCTTTTTACTGCCATTAAATGTGACTCCTTGGGATCAGACTGAAACCTTGCACACAAACCTGTTGCAAACATTATGTCAGGCCTGCTAGCTGTTAGGTAGAGGAGAGAGCCAATCATTCCTCTATACATCTTGTTGTCCACCTTCTTTCCTTTTGGATCCTTGTCAAGTTGAGTTGCTGTTGAGATTGGAGTTTTTGCAGGAGATGAGTCTTCCATATCAAATCTTTTCAAAAGATCTTTAACATACTTAGTTTGGCAGATAAATATTCCATCTTCTTTTTGATAGACTTGAAGTCCAAGAAAGAATACTAATTCACCCATCATACTCATCTCATATTTGTTCTGCATTAACTCTGAGAATTTCTTGCATAAATCTTCATTTGTTGAACCAAAGATAATGTCATCAACATATACTTGGACTAGAATGATATCCTTTCCATGCTTTTTGTAGAAAAGAGTTTTATCCACAATCCCTCTTGTAAAGTTATTATCAAGAAGAAACTTGGAAAGAGTATCATACCAAGCCCTTGGTGCTTGCTTTAGACCATACAATGCCTTGAGTAGTCTGTACACAAAGTTTTTCATCTTTGGATCTTCAAAGCCTGGAGGCTGTTCAACATACACTTCTTCTTCTAACTCTCCATTTAGGAAAGCACTCTTAACATCCATTTGAAAAACCTTGAAGTTGTTGAATGCAGCAAAAGCCAAAAAGATTCTTATTGCCTCAAGTCTGGCAACAGGAGCAAATGTTTCTTCATAATCAATCCCTTCCTGTTGACAGTAGCCTTTTGCCACCAGCCTTGCTTTGTTTCTTGTGACAGTTCCACAGTCATCCATCTTGTTCCTATAAACCCATTTGGTGCCTATAATGGATTTGTTCCTTGGCCTAGGCACCAACTCCCAAACACAGCTTCTTTCAAATTGATTTAGCTCCTCTTGCATAGCATTAATCCAATCTGGATCAGCCAAAGCTTCTTCTAGAGTTTTAGGTTCTGTTTGAGATAGAAAACAAGAGTACATGCATTCATTGGCAACATTTCTTCTTGTTTTGACTCCAGTTCCTGGATCACCAATAATTAAATCATTAGTGTGATCTCTGTTCCATTTAGTTCCTCTTAAAGAGTCACTAGAGTCTTCAGCATTTTGTTGATGGACAGCATCTTTTGTTCTTGCACTGTTGACAGCATCAATTTCTTCAAGTCCACTATTCATTGGAACATTCCCAGAAAAATCAGTTGTTTGAGCAGTTCCTTCATTTTCTCCAGGGTTGTTGGGAACCATTGTTGGACCAGAAATAGTGTGATCTATACTTGGTGAATTCTCTTCAATCTCTTCTAGATAGCCTTGGTTTTCAAAGACTAAAGCTTCTGTTTCTTGACTTCCTTCAATTCCAGGAAATTTAGTTTCATCAAAGGTGACATTTACACTCTCCTCCACAGTCTTGTGATCAATAATGTAGACTCTATATGCAGTCCTGTCAATACCATATCCCATGAAGATTCCTTCAAGTGCTTTAGTATCAAACTTTCCTTTGATCTCATTTGAATCTTTCATGAAGAAGCACTTGCTCCCAAAGACATGAAAATAGTTGACAGTTGGTTTCCTTCCTGTAAGCAATTCATAGGGTGTCTTTCCATAGGCTTTGTTGACTACAGTCCTGTTTTGAGTGTAACAGGCTGTATTGATTGCTTCACCCCAGAAATAGGTAGGGAGTTTTGCTTCACTCAACATTGTTCTTGCAGCCTCAATAAGAGTTCTGTTTTTTCTTTCCACAACACCATTTTGCTGAGGTGTTCTTGGTGCAGAGAATTGTTGAGTGATTCCATTGTCTTTGCAGAAATCATTCATGATACTGTTTTTGAACTCAGTACCATTATCACTTCTCAAGGTCTGCACTTTGTACTTGGGATTTTTGTCAAGAACCCTAACTAAATCAATAATTTCTTGTGCTGCTTCATCCTTCGATGTTAGAAACCTTACCCAAGTGTATCTTGAGAAATCATCAACCATTACTAAAGCATATCTTTTTCTTGCCAATGATTGCACATTCACAGGACCAAATAAGTCCATGTGAATTAATTGAAATGCTTCATTGATTGAGCCACTAGGAGTGCTTTTATGAGCAGCTCTCCTTAGTTTCCCTTTCTGGCAATCCTCACACAATCCTTCTTGACAGAATTCAAGCTGAGGTAGCCCTTTCACCAACTCTCTCTTCATTAGATGATTCATTGCTTTGAAATTCAAATGAGAGAGCTTCTTATGCCACAGCCAACTTTCAGTTGAAGAGGCCTTACTGTAGAAACAGTAGACCTTGTCTTTCCTTACAGAATCCAAGTCAGCAATGTAGAGGCTTCCTTTCCTTACACCTTGAAGAACTTCTTCTTCTGTCTTTTTGTTGATAATGGAGCATCTGTCTTGATCAAAACCAACCTTGAAACCTCTTTCACAAAATTGAGTTACACTCAACAAATTGTGCTTCAATCCATTTACTAGAGCAATTTTCTCAATTTTCAAGTTTCCAACTTCCAGTATGCCATATCCCATTGTGAAATCAATGTTATTATCACCAAAGGTTACACAAGGGCCAGCCATTTCCTTGAACTGTGATAGCAGGGCTTTATCACCTGTCATGTGTCCTGAGCATCCACTATCAATGATCCACATGATTCTTTTATTTTTCCTGTTTCCCTGCAAAGCAAATCATCTCAAGTTGCTTTTGTTACCCAACTTTCATTGGGTCCA
>QRFB01000523.1:12322-71031 GCA_008931105.1 Oenanthe javanica | reverse complement strand
TGCCATAGCCAGCTTTCTTCTGATGAAGCCTTTGAGTAGAAATAGTTTGCTTCATCTTTAGTTCTGGAGTTGAGATCAGCTACGTACAAGTTTCGTTTCCTTACTCCACGTAAGGCCAGTTTGTCATCTTTAGAATGAGCTATTAAGCATTTCTCCTTGATAAAGTTTACTTTGTACCCTTTATCACAAAATTGACTGACGCTGAGTAGATTGTGCTTAAGTCCTTCCACTAAAGAGACGTTTTCAATGATAACATTTCCAGTATTTAACTTGCCATATCCCGTAGTCATTCCTTTGCTGTTATCTCCAAAGGTGACGATTGGGCCAGCTCTCTCAACCACGTCTGATAGCAGGGCTCTATCTCCGGTCATATGCCTTGAAGATCCGCTGTCCAGGATCCATATAACCCGGTTTGCCTGTTTAAATCCCTGCAAATATCAAACGGATTAATTAGTCTTTGGAGCCCAAAATTGATTGGACCCGGCTTACTTAAAGAATTGACCTTTGTCTGCTTTGACAACAGATCCTTTTCGAATAACATCATTATCTTCCTTGACTATTCCTACCTTCCTAAAAACAGTCTTAACAACTTTCTGTTTAGACTTAGGAATATATGATTCCTTCTTCTCTGTTGAAGGAGTCACAGTCTTGGATTTAGCGAATTTACTATTGATGTGCTGTCTTGGTGTCATGTTATCTTTCTTAGCTATCATGCGTTCAAAGTAAGTAGTCATAGCATTAAAAGCACATAACATACAATTCATTATTCCACAAGGTTTATGAAAAGCATCAATAGTAGGCATGTTATTCAATACAGTAGGTGGCTTAACAGATTCTACTTCAATTTTATCAGTAGATTTAAAGTTTTCAGTAGAATGAAATTTATTGTTACTGTTCCTACTGTTAACAAACATGTTAGGTCTGTTCATTTTATTCTTTATGTCTTTTGCACCTACACCAGGTCTGGGGGAATCAGAAGTTCCCACAACTTTAACTGGTGTCTTGGATGCACATTTCACTTCCTGGACATTAACTCCTTTNTGGACATTAACTCCTTTTATGTCCTTAACCTGTTCTCCTCTCTTCTTTTCTTCCTCGAGATCCTCTAACTGTATTTCATATGCAATTAGTACAGAGCTCTCAAGGATGGGTTCAGCTATCGGTGTTATGAAGAGAGGTTTCGGTGTGTCTTTAACAACATGTGGGATACCTCTTTCTTCAGCACTTTTTCTGAAAGGGGTTATGTTGCTTAGCTTTCCTACAGATTTATTGTACTCGAAGCCTATCCCAACTTTACGACTTATTTCTTGTTGGTCAACTAGGTTCTTTACAATATATGAGGAATTCTTATATGCAAGACACTTCTTCTTTTCTTCTTCTATCTGGTTTCTGAGATTGGCTTCTGTTACAACATGACAACTGACTTTACTGACTTGAACAGCTAAGTCTTCAGTCAACTTAACAGTCAACTTGTCATGATTTCTTTTTAACTGTTTAAAAACTTCAGTCTCATCAACTAACTCTTTGACTTTGAGTCTGAGTTTCTTAACCTTATCTCTTTCGCCATCTAGTTCATTTCCTAGCAGAGCAAACATCTTAGAGCAAGAAGGATTTACCTCTATTCCTCCTTGACGGGTGGGAGATAATGATTCCTCGGATGAAGCCATAAGAGCAAGATTTCCCAGATCTTCCTCATCATCATTATCTGAGTCATTCCAGCTTCTGCCCTCTACTAGATAGGACTTTCCTTAATGCTTTTTGACGAGCACATCATACTTCTCTTTGAGCTCTTCGTAAGACTCTCTCTTTTTCCCTTGCTTAGGCTTCTTGCACTCAGTTGCGAAGTGGCCTAGCTCATTACAGTTGAAGCAACGAAACTTGCTTCTATCAACTAAGCCGGTCTTGTAGCCGCTTTTTGATACTGCTGTCGAAGAACCTCCTTTTTGGAATCTTCCAAAATTAGGCTTACTTCTGAATGAGGAGTTTCTTCGGAATCTCATGTTGCCAAACTTCCTGGCAACCATAGCTAGAGATTCATCTTCCAGCTGATCTAGTTCTTCCAGCGAGTAGAACTCACCATCTTCTTGTTTGTCAGAAGTATGTCCAAATTCTGAAACCACATGCTCCGTTGAACTGTTAGAAGGTGCAACAACCTTCACTTCTACTTTCTCTGGTGCTTCTACCTTTAATGCCTTGGAGGAACTCAGTACCTTACCTCTACCATACATCTCTCTGGTTTGGATCTGTTCCAGCTCATAAATCTTTAAAACTCCGTAGAGTCTTTCTAGGGTAACCTCTTTCATGTCCTTAGATTCCTGGATAGCTGCAATCATGTGTTCCAGATGCTCGGGTAAGGTCAGCAAAAACTTCCTGTTTACCACCTGGTTCTGATAAAACTTTCCATTCATATTGAGCTCGTTTATCAGTTTGTTTAGTCTCTGAAACACCTCAGAGATACCCTCACCAGGGTTGGATCTAAACTGCTCATATTGGGAGGTCAGGATTTCCAGTCTATTCTCCTTTACTTCTTCAGTTCCCTCATTGATAATTTCAATTGTTTCCCAGATCTGTTTTGCATTTTTGCAATTGACTACTTGATTGTACATTACGTAGTCCAGGGATTCAATTAATATGAGCTTCAGGTTGTTATCAAGGGACACAACTTCTGTTTCCTCATCTGTATAGTCTGCCGAACTTTTCAGAAACTGTCTGTGGGGGATTACGACCCCATCTACCTGATGTTCGAGAATACTGATATAGGGGGTTCAACACCTTTGGCCATGACTAATACGTACTTGGGATTTGGAATCCCGATAAATAGTAGCATTTTATATTTCCATAAATTGTAATGTTCTCTGTCGAACTGTGAAATTTTGATACTAGTCACTTTCTGGGTACTCATCTTTAATAAGATTAAAAATTAAGTGTTTCAAAAAATATTTTAATTTTTGATCAAAAATACTTTTTAGAAAAAAAAATATTTCGAATAAAAAAATATTTTGAATTAAAAATAATTTGTGATGTCTGTATGAGTTGCGGAATTTTTGGTTTGGATCTGATAAAAAATATCAACCAGCTCTGATGCCAATTGTTGGTCCCTGATATTGTAGAAGGGGGGTTGAATACAATATCTATAAATCGTCGCGAGATTTCGGATATAAAATTTTACTTTAATTAATCACGAAATATTAGTGTTAATGAAATACTGTTCAAGTAGAAGATATAATTTTTAACTTGAAAAGTATTACAAAAATTAACTGATGAAAAGTTTATAACTAATAAAATAACTTAGAACGAATTCTACATGAAGTGTTCGGGTTTAATCAATTATATTCAAACTTGCACAGAGATCTGTGAATATTACAATGCATATAAATTTCTGAAATTTGAATGTTTTGATCTTTTCAAATCTTGAAATAAATGAAGACAAACTTCTCATATTTATATGAAAAAAAGCCAGCAAGACTTTTGAATAAAACTTATTTAAAAAATTAAAAGACCTTTTAAATAAGCCTATAAGACTTTCTAAAATTGCTGGGCAAGAGTTTCTAAATTCGGTAAGACCTCTAGAAAACTCGGGAAGACTTTTGAAAAGTCTTGCCGAGCCAAGTGTTTGCTCGGTAAGACTTTTGAAAAAGGTCTTACCGATTTAATTCGGTAAGACTTTTGAAAAAGGTCTTGCTGGATTATTTCGGTAAGACTTTTGAAATGTCTTACCAAGATAATTCGGTAAGACTTTCTCAAAAGGTCTTGCCGAGATAATTCGGTAAGACTTTTCAAAAGTCTTACCGAAATAATTCGGTAATTCTATTTAATTAAGTGCAGCAAGACTTTCTTGACTTATTAAATTAAATCTTCTTTTAACTTAATTAATTCCACAAATTATTAATAAAATAATTTATAAATTAAATTAATTCAAGGTGAATTAATTTAAGTAGATAAATTAAATTATTAATTAACTTTTGATAGTAGAATTAATTTAGTTTCTTCACTGCACAATCTTTGTTGATTTGTCTTGAGTCTTCCTGTCTTCTGTTTGAAAATCACTTGAGCTAGGTGATAAATATTTATTTAATTAGTTGACACACAAATGTACTGTCTAGTTCATTTGTGTCATACTAAATAAATATTCATCACCTCTTTAACCTTAATAGCTGTGATCTTCTGTCTTTGTTCTTGCTTCTTGCTTTGTCTTCAATATCTTCTTTTCTTGGAATCATTCTGTAGTAGGCACTTGAAATCTTCTGAATCTTCTGAAACACTATTTCTTTATGTTTTACCGACTCTTGAACATTTTAATGAACTTCTTCCTGTTCTCTAATAAAGTGATACCTGACATCAATGTGCTTTATTCTGGAATGTTGGACTGGATTCTCTGCAATTTTAATAGCACTAGTATTATCACAATACATAGGAATATTTGAGAATGTTAGTCCATAATCTAGTAACTGATTTCTCATCCATAGAATTTGAGCACAACAACTTCCAGCTGCAATGTATTCAGCCTCAACTGTTGAGGTTGAGACAGTCTGTTGTTTCTTGCTAAACCAAGAAATTAATCTGTTGCCAAGAAATTGGCATTGTCCTGTTGTGCTTTTCCTGTCTAATTTGCATCCTGCATAGTCAGAATCTGAATAACCAATTAGTGAAAAATCTGACTCTCTAGGATACCAAAGTCCAAGAGATTGTGCCTCCTTGAGATATCTAAAAATTCTTTTCACAGCTATTAAATGTGATTCTCTAGGGTCAACTTGAAATCTAGCACACAAACAAGTTGCAAGTATTATATCTGGTCTACTAGCAGTTAAATATAGCAATGAGCCAATCATACCTCTATAGCTAGTGTTGTTAACTTTTTTACCCTTGACAGACTAGGTAGAGTTGTCAAGATCAATCAGTGAAAGAACTTTACCTAGTCTGCTTCTTGAAACAGACTATCAGCTTCACCGAAAGGTTACTGTCAACCTTTAGCTTCTATTTGGTGACAGCATCTTTGATTCCGCATACTTTACTGTCAGGCTTGTCAGTCTTCTAAAACATGCTGTCATCCAAAAATACTGTCAATTATCCCGCCAAACATGTTGTCAACTATCTCCGCCAAAGCTACTGTCAGGAAACTTGTTGTCTTCGATATTTCAATCTCCGCCAAGTTTACTGTCACGGAATAGTTGATGTCGTCTGTTCCAAAAGGTGCTGGCACTTGAATATGCTTTCGTAGGCTTCAGTTTGTAGAATGTTACTGTCAATGATTTGATCCATGCTGTGCATGAACACTTTGTGAACTTCTACTTCATAGATCATTTATTACATTTGTACAAGACAGTAACTATTGATACTTACTGTCACCTACTTGACCTTTTTGTGTTCATCCTATTACAAGTGACATTTTAAACATACTGTCAAGATATATATGACAGTATGTTTTACTTAGATAATTATTAATTAATCTAAATAATTATTAGTTGATTACATTGATAGTACCACAATCCCTAACAATCTCCCCCAAATTGTTTTTATGATAAATAAATACAAATTTAAAGAAAATTGCAGATGTTAACTCAACTAATAAAAAGCAGAAGTGTTTGTACAAAGATAAACAAAATTTCAAGTACAATCCTATCTCAAATTGAGCTACTCTAGACTGAGCAAATCTTCAATTTAGACTTGAGCTTCATTTTCACTTCTTGTCTACTGTCATCCTTCCATACAAGCCTGCAAGAGCTTTCAGTTCCTTCTTCTCTTCATCTGTCCTAGCATGATCAGAGACATAATCTAAGACTAGCTTCACCATTCTATAAGGAAGATCTTTCAAGTCCTTGTAGGTGTAGTAGTTCTCAGTTGGTCCTTTAGATATACACAAATACTTCATCCCAAACATGTCTTTGACAAATCTTTCTTTAGTAGAGGAGAAAACCTGCTTCACTCTGAGTTTGTCTATGGCTTCATCTTTTTCTTCTCTTGATTCAATAATCTCCCAGACATTCTTGCTTAGATCTCTTTCAAATTCTAGGAATGAACCTGTAGTCAGTCTGAAGATCTTCCTCAAGTTTTCATTATTGAGCACCCTGAAATTTACCGCCTCCACTTCAATGCTATCAACAATGATCCTCAGGGGTCCAAAAAGGACTGGAGCAACATAGTTAGGCCTTCTATAGAATAGATCATTCAGTTTGTCATGCTTCAAGTCAATCTCAGCCTCCTTTATCTGTTTAGTTATTTTCTCCACCTTTTTCTTGGTAGATTCAACTTCACTTTCAAACTTACTTTTCTTCTCTCTTTCTTCTTTTTCCTTAGAGTTACAGATTTCCAATGCCTTAATCTTTAGATCAAAAATTTCAAAGTTGGTGATGTTGAGCAGTTACTTCTTGATGAGTTGAATGATATGAGGTTCATTCTCAGCTAATCTCTTCAAGTGATCAAATGTAATTTCTTCAGCTGATCCACTTGAGTTGTAGAAAATTATCCTGTCAGGATTCTTGAGAAGACATTGTTGAGTCTTTTCATATTCAACCTTCTTCTCAAATTCTTTCTTCTTCTTAGCTTGAATTATCCTCAGAACATTTGTCATGACACTTCCCTCCTCAGGATAAGGATACTCTTCCAACTACTTCACCAGCTTTTCGAGAAGCTCCATGTTCTTTTCTTGCAAGGAATCCATACTCCAAAACTCCTTGATTCCATCTTCATTTGCAAACATTACCCCATCCGAGTATGCAATTGGCTCAGGTTCATCTTCTTTTAAGAGGTCCAGGGGATGAGGTTTGAAATAATCCATTAGTTCCAAGAGTTTTCTAATCAGGATTCCCCTGAACACTCTAGTCCTAACCTGTAGATCCTTTGTTAGTTGAAGCATCCTTTTTACCATGAAATAATTTACTCCTTCCATTTCATGTCCCAAGACTTCAACTTCACCTATAGCATAAAAGATATTTATCCTATTCAAAGAGTTAAACTCAGACCACTCCACAGAAACTCTGGTGATTAATTCTGCCTTGGATTCATTTAAGTTGTTGATGGTGGGTCTCCTGACATCAAGAGGTTCTTCATGCAGTGTCTCGGTTGTTAGCTTCCGACTCTTTCTGCTAGGCATCCAACTCTTTCTGCTAAGCTTTCTGCTAGAATGAGGCCTAGACTTAGATCTCTGAGCTCTTGCCTTCCAGCATCTTTTAGGAATTGAAAATTTCTTTGACAGTGATTCTGAAGTTACTGTCAATGAAGGTTTGACAGCATCTTTTATGACAGCAGGTTCTGTGACAGCAGGTTCTGTGATAGTAGGTTCTGTGACAGCAGGTTCCGTAACAATAGGTTTTGATTTTTTGACAATAGATTCCTCCTTATATCTCCTGACAGCATCCTGCTTATCAGCTTCACAGCCAAGTACCACAATTTTCATAATTTTTCCTTCAATTCCATCCTTATACTCCATCTCATTTTTCTCCTCATTTTCATCCACCTTATTTCCAGTTTCAGATGATCCTTCACCATTGTTGTTGTTTTGGCTGGAACTACCTACACCATCCCCAGGCTTTTCATCATCATTATCATCCACATCTCTTCTTTCCTAACTTTTCTTCACGACCTTCTTAGATTTCATTTCTTCGAACCTCCTCAATTCTTTAACCAACACCCTTAACACTTCACTTCTATCTTCAGTTCTTGGCAGTTGATTAAAGTAATTAAAAGCCTCCTTTACTGATCTAGGTCTGCAAAAC
This sequence comes from Oenanthe javanica, assembly GCA_008931105.1. Lineage (NCBI taxonomy): Eukaryota > Viridiplantae > Streptophyta > Magnoliopsida > Apiales > Apiaceae > Oenanthe > Oenanthe javanica. Next base: position 63,319 of record QRFB01000523.1, on the reverse strand, counting down.
CTAACCCTGTCCAAGTTCATTGACCTGTATTTTCCATTTGTTGAACTGCTAAACTTGATACAGAGAGGATTGTGAATAACTTTCAGGCAGCTTTTCAATCACCATTCTCTGCAAGATTCTTTTCAGGTTTTCATTTAGCCAGGACTTGTCAGTTTTGATTTTGAGCTTAATGGTTTCAATTACTGAGATCTCCTGTCTAGACAAGTACCCCATGCTGATGTACCAACTTAGACCTCCTTCAGTCCTAACTGAGATCACCCATTTATTACTCTTAGAAACCATGACAGCTGCTCCAGCTGTTGACTCTCTCATAGCTTCAAAAAATTTCTTGGGATCCCTGTTGGAAGAGTTTCTTAGTGCATTGATTCTATCATTGAAACTAGCATCTTGAAACACTCTGATATTCTCATTGTCATCTACCATTAGCAGAGATGCTTCTTCATCATTCAAATCTTCTTTTTCTTCAACAATAAAGTCATCAGCATCATCCTTGAATAGTTTCTCCTTTCCTTTACCAGCTACATGAACAGGGGTCTTCACAACACTCTCTCTGGTCACAATACTCTTCTCCACCTTATTTCCTTCAAGCTTTGCAGCAATCTCAGCAGCCACACTAGACAGTAATTCTAGTTGGCTCTTCCCCTGAGGTGCAGCTTGAGTTTTCTTCTCCTCCTTGTCACTCCTATTCTCCACAGCATAAGCCTTATTACTCCCATCAAAAAACACTTCAGCTTCTCTGCTCTTCTCCCCCTTGGTTAAGGTAGCAACTGTAGGGTTGGAGAATTTGGAATTGAACTCCTAAAGTTTGTCAAAGATGGCTTTGAATCCATCAGTCATGGTCTGCTCTAGACTAGCTATCTTATTCACCAGCTTCACCTGATTCCTACCAAGTGTGTTCAGGTTCTTTGAAAGTTTAGAAACTTTATGTGAAAGGGATTTCAACCTTTCAACAGCTTGTTTTGAGGAGTTAGAGGCTGTTGGGGTTCTCACACTCTCTTGTTTTTTATGAGTGATCTCATCACTCCTCACCAATTCTCTCTCAAGGCCTATTGCCTTGGATATTGTGGCTCCCTCTTTTCTTTGGCTTTGCTCAAAGCCCTCTCCTTTTGCCAGGGTTTTTCCCTGCCTCTCTATTCTTTTTGGCTCACTTCTCTTTTTTTTTCCTCCCTCACTCAACCTAAGTGCAAGGGACTGAGCAGGTACACCTTGCACTAAAGATTTATAATGTACCTTGAGTAAAGAAGAAATATGAGCAGTATCATCATCATTATGTTGTTGAGAAGATGCAGCCATATGAGAGTTGTTGTCTAGAATTGGAATGTTGACAACATCTTTGAAGGAGTTACTATCATGAGGATTGACAGTAACCTTTGGTGAGTTGACAACATCTGTTGAAAAGTTACTGTCATGAGGATTGACAACAACTGTGTCATTAACAGCTACAAAGGCTGTGACAACAATCTCTTCCACCCATTGAGTGGAAGGTTCTTGTGGATTGTTATGATCAGTCTCATTCAATTCTTGAAATAGTGCATCAACATTTTGTTCTTCAATTGTAGTAAAATGTGATGCACCATAATTGAATGAGCTGTGTTCCACATTTTCTAGCCCTATTGTGTTAGTTTCTTCAAGTGTGGGCTCAGGTTGAGTATGTTCAACCTGTTGTGCAGACTCTTTACAAGTTGCCATGGGAGACTGACCAATTTTAATGGATGCCCCCTGTTGTGAGGAGACATCTAGAGATGTGTATTGATCCCTTTTAATAGATATGTCCTTTTGAGAGGACACACCCTGACTAACAGAGGTTGATACCCTTGCCTTCTTTCTCCTAGGCTTACCAGGGCCCTTTGTGGGTTCTGTGATCATACTACTATCCCTATTTGTTGTAACTTGTGCACTTTCACCACCTACCTGTGGAATGGTTTCTAACCTAGGGTTATTGATTTTCCTCCTTTTAGAAGCCTGGTCCTTTTGAGAGGAACCAGACCCTTGGCTAACAGATTTTGAGACTCTTGAAGGCCGAATTCCTTCAAATGGTTTAGAGTGTGGGTTAGGAATGGAGAGGTCAACACCATTCTCATCACTCAAGGAAAATACATTGTAGTCCCCAACAATTGTTAAATTTAATATATTTATAATAGACAGCATGAAATTAGTTATAAACAAACTCAATTCTATGTTAAGAGGTTTACTGGCTAACATAGAATGAGTGTTTTTCTTTAAAGTTGGGGATTCCATGCATTGAACACTATCTAAATCAATTATGCCTACAACAGAGTTAATGATAAGCATAAAGAATCTAGGATAGTAAATTACCGACTTCCTTGTTTCTTTCGTGCCAAGCACCAGTTTGAATAGTGGCATCAGGAGTTTTCCAATATCAATTCTGTAGTTGTGCACCATGGAGTGTACAATCTTCCTGATGTAGGCTGACACCTCATTCCAGCCACTGCTCTTGCTAGACATGGACCTTAAAACAACATCTAGCATCATGCTTCATTCTTTATTCAGGTATTTTCTGACCATGCCTCCTGAAGGGTACCATTCATCACCATCAGGATTTGCCTTGGGTCCAGTATACCCAATCATTTTGAAGAACTTGGAGAGTTGTTCTTCACTTGGAGGTTCCTGAAAAGGAGCATCCTTCTCAGCTTCAGTGTGGAGAGCAGTATTGATATGGGTTGAATCAATGGTGTAGAAAAGCCCATTGATTTGAAACTTGATGGTGCTTGAGTCCTGCTCCCCCTCACACGTTGCAGAGGTCCACAACTGTGATAACCTTGGTATTTCTAGCATTGGACTGTTGTTGAGAGCAAATGACAGATATGAATTGTTCATGAAGCCAACAAATGGTTTGAAGGCTTCACCAGCTTCACCAACAGAAGCCATTGTGGTGAAGTTAGTTTGGGCAAGAGTGCAAATGATTTGAGGTCCAGACATGGTTGAGAATTTGAAGGTTTAGAAATATAGAACAGTTTAGAAAAGAAGTTACAGAAAAAGTAGTGGGTTTTTAGGGCGTTTGAATTTGGAGAGTTTAAAGAAAAGTAAAGAGTGAGAGAGATTTTAATTGTTTGTATATATATATATATATGATGTGAAAAAGTAGCTGTCAAGGCTGAATTTTAATCGATTGATTTGACAGTTGTATCTATTAATCTATTTGCTTATTGACAGTAACTTCTTCGCAAGAAATCACAAACATTCTTGACAGTAACATTAACGGTTAGAGAATATATAAAATAAATGAATAACCCTAATATTTACTGTTGACAGTATGTTATGCGGGAAATTTAGAAAACTATACTGTCAATGTTGTTAGACAGTAAGTTTCACAAGGGTTTGACAGTATGTTTCAGTCCCGCATAGTATGTTGTCCAAAGTCCTTCTAGTGGTTGACAGTAACTTATCACATTATGACAACATCGATAAGATATACTGTCAAGACACCGTTGACAGTATGTTATGCGGGGATTTTAGAGAACTATACTGTCAATAAATACCGACAGTAAGTTATTGATAGTAAGTTTCAATCCCGCATACTATGCTGTCAAGACTCCTTCAAACGATCGACAATAACTTATTACTATATGACAGTGTGGATAAAACATACTGTCAAGAACCTTGACAGTACTTTTTATTACCCTTATGTGAAATAAGTTACTTAAAAATAAATTAGTTAACCTCTCAGTAGAATATCATCATGTGTTTCCACTGTGACAAAAATCAAAAACACCTCTAGAGGCCATTAATTCACAGTGAAATTCAGTTAACTAAATTTTTGATCAACTAAACAGAATTACATTAACAGGTTAAATTTAACATACACAATTCACTCACTAGCCTGTTGAATGTCTTTTCATCCAATGGTTTGGTGAAAATATCTGCAAGTTGCTTCTCTGTGGGCACATAGATTAGCTTGATTGTGCCTTCCTCCACATGCTCTCTAATGAAATGATGTATGATATCAATATGCTTAGTTTTGGAATGTTGAACAGGATTATCAGATATTGCTATGGCACTAGTGTTGTCACAAAAGATAGGAATTCTTTGCAGAGTCAACCCATAGTCCAATAACTGGTTCCTCATCCAAAGTAACTGAGCACAACAACTACTAGCTGCAATATATTCAGCCTCTGCAGTTGAATTTGATACTGAATGCTGCTACTTGCTAAACCATGAGACCAATCTTTCACCCAAAAATTGACAGCTTCCTATTGTACTCTTTCTGTCTATTCTGCACCATGTATAGTCTGAGTCTGAATACCCAACTAAGTCAAAATCAGAATCCTTAGGATACCAAAGACCCAAATTTTGAGTGCCTTTCACATATCTAAGAATTCTTTTTACTGCCATTAAATGTAACTTCCTTGGATCAAACTGAAATCTTGCACACAACCCTGTTGCAAATATATGTCAGGCCTGCTAGCTGTTAGGTAGAGGAGAGAGCCAATCATTCCTCTATACATTTTGTTGTCCACCTTCTTTCCTTTTAGATCCTTGTCAAGTTGAGTTGCTGTTGAGATTGGAGTTTTTGCNCCTTTTGGATCCTTGTCAAGTTGAGTTGCTGTTGAGATTGGAGTTTTTGCAGGAGATGAATCTTCCAAATCAAATCTTTTCAGGAGATCTTTGACATACTTAGTTTGGCAAATAAATATTCCATCTTCTTTTTGATAGACTTGAAGTCCAAGAAAGAATACCAATTCACCCATCATACTCATCTCATATTTTTTCTACATTAACTCAAAGAATTTCTTGTATAAGTCTTCATTTATTGAACCAAAGATGATGTCATCAACATATACTTGAACTAGAATGATATCCTTTCCATGCTTTTTGTAGAAAAGAGTTTTATCCATAATCCCTCTTGTAAAGTTGTTATCAAGAAGAAACTTAGAAAGAGTATCATACCAAGCCCTTGGTGCTTGCTTTAAGCCATACAATGCCTTTAGTAGTCTGTACCCAAAGTTCTTCACTTTTGAATCTTCAAAGCCTGGGGGCTGTTCAACATACACTTCTTCTTCTAGCTCTCCATTAAGAAAGGCACTCTTTACATCCATTTGAAAAACTTTGAAGTTGTTTAATGCAGCAAAAGCCAAAAAGATTCTTATTGCCTCAAGTCTGGCAACAGGAGCAAATGTTTCTTCATAATCAATCCCTTCCTGTTGACAGTAACCTTTTGCCACCAGCCTTGCTTTATTTCTTGTGACAGTACCACAATCATCCATCTTGTTCCTATAAACCCATTTGGTGCCTATTATTGATTTGTTCTTTGGTCTAGGCACCAATTCCCAAACACAGCTTCTTTCAAATTGATTAAGCTCTTCTTGCATGGCATTAATCCAATCTGGATCAGCCAAGGCTTCTTCTAGAGTTTTGGATTCAGTTTGAGAAAGGAAACAAGAGTACATGCATTCATTAGCAACATTTCTTCTTGTTTTGACTCCAGTTCCTGGATCACCAATGTTTAAATCATTAGTGTGATCTCTGTTCCATTTTGTTCCTCTTAGAGAATCACTAGAATCTTCAACACCTTGTTGATTGACAACATCTTTTCCTCTTGCATTGTTGACAGCATNTCCCAAACACAGCTTCTTTCAAATTGATTAAGCTCTTCTTGCATGGTATTAATCCAATCTAGATCAGCCAAAGCTTCTTCTAGAGTTTTAGATTCTGTTTGAGAGAAGAAACAAGAGTACATGCATTCATTGGCAACATTTCTTCTTGTTTTGACTCCAGTTCCTGGATCACCAATGTTTAAATCATTAGTGTGATCTCTGTTCCATTTTGTTCCTCTTAGAGAATCACTAGAATCTTCAACACCTTGTTGATTGACAACATCTTTTCCTCTTGCATTGTTGACAGCATCAATTTCTTCAAGTCCACTATTCATAGGAACATTCCCATAAAAATCAGTTGTTTGAGCAGTTCCTTCATTTTCTTCAGATTGGTTAGGAACAATTGTTGGACCAGAAATTGTATGATCAACTATTGGTGACTCCTCATCAATCTCTTCCAGATAGCCTTGATTTTCAAAGGCTAATGATTCTGTTTCTTGACTTCCTTCAGTTCCAGGAAATTTAGTTTCATCAAAGGTGACATTTACACTCTACTCCACAGTTTTGTGATCAATGATGTAAACTCTGTATGCAGTCCTGTCAATGCCATACCCCATAAAGATTCCTTCAAGTGCTTTAGTGTCAAATTTTCCTTTGATCTCAATTGAATCTTTCATGTAGTAGCACTTGCTTCCAAACACATGAAAATAGTTGACAGTTGGTTTCCTTCCTATGAGCAATTCATAGGGTGTCTTTCCATAGGCCTTGTTGACTACAGTCCTGTTTTGAGTATAACAGGCTATATTGATTGCTTCACCCTAGAAATAGGTAGGGAGTTTTGCTTCACTCAACATTATTCTTGCAGCCTCAATACGAGTCATGTTTTTCCTTTCCACAACACCATTTTATTGAGGTGTCCTTGGTGCAGAAAATTGTTGAGTGATATCATTGTCTTTGCAGAAATCATTCATGATACTGTTCTTGAACTCAGTACCATTGTCACTTCTCAAAGTCTGCACTTTGTACTTGGGATTCTTGTCAAGAACCCTTACCAAATCAATGATTTCTTGTACAACTTCATCTTTGGATGCTAGAAACTTTACCCAAGGGTATCTTGAGAAATCATCAATCATTACTAAGGCATATCTTTTTCTTGCCAGAGATTGCACATTCACAGGACCAAATAAGTCCATGTGAATTAGTTGAAATGCCTCATTGATTGAGCCACTAGAAGTGCTTTTGTGAGCAGCTTTCCTTAGCTTCCCTTTTTGACAGTCCTCACACAATCCTTCTTGATAGAATTCAAGTTGAGGCAGCCCTTTCACCAACTCTCTCTTCATTAGATGATTCATTGCTTTAAAGTTCAAATAAGAGAGCCTCTTATGCCACAACCAACTTTCAGATGGAGAAGCCTTACTATAAAAACAGTAAACTTTATCTTTCCTTACAGAGTCCAAGTCAGCTATGTAGAGGCTTCATTTCCTTACTCCTTGAAGAGCTTCTTCTTCTGTCTTCTTGTTGACAATGGTGCATCTGTCTTGATCAAAACCAACCTTGAAAACTCTTTCACAAAATTGAGTGACACTCAATAGATTGTGCTTCAATCCATTCACTAGAGCAATTTTCTCAATTTTTAAGTTTCCAACTTGCAGTATGCCATATCCCATTGTGAAACCAATGCTATTATCACCAAAGGTTACATAAGGGCCAACCATTTCCTTGAACTGTGATAGCAGGGCTTTATCACCTGTCATGTGTCCTGAGCATCCACTATTAATGATCCACATGATTCTTTTATTTTTCCTGTTGCCCTGCAAAGCAAATATTTTAAGTTGCTTTTGGTACCCAACTTTCATTGGGTCCATTTTACTTAGCTAGATTACAGTTTAAAGTTGATTCAGTTGTAATTCTTTCTTTTGCTTTTAACAAGACTCCTGTAGCTACCCATTCAGTTTTGAATACTGGTTTGATAGCTTTGTTCTTAGGTGGCTTGTCCATCCTAACTTTAGGAGGACTTGAAGTCTTTGCCTTTTCAGTTTTAGCATTCTTATGCAGGCATTCTTGATTATTAGCAAAAGGCATGTTAAAACAAATACTCATCAAATTCATTTTACATGAAATGTAATCAAAGTCACCACAGTGAGTTACTTGTTTGTTCTTTAAAGGCATGCTCTGTAAGTTTCCATTAATAGACGTAACATCCTTGACATTAGACTTGTTCTTATTGCAGACATGAGTTAGATGACTAGAAGACCCACAATTATTTCACAACTTTCTAGGAGCATTAGAAATATAATCATAATTGTTCTTTTTGTTAATTCCTAATTTTCCATTTCTGTTTTTCTTGGTCTTTATGACAGTATGTTTAGAAGTTACTGTCATGCTGGTGTTGACAGTAGGTTTAGATGGCGTTGTCTTGACAGTAAGTTTGGATCTTACAATCTTGACAGCAGCTTCTGAACTTACTGTCTTGTTAGTGTTGACAGCATCTTTTAAACACAAATTACTGTCAGAATCAAAACTAACTGTCTTGGGGATTTTGACAGTATCTTTTACCTTAAGGGTCTTTCCGACAGCATCATTGTCCTCATCATCTATCTCTTGTTTGATTACTAATGCTTCTTCATCAATCTCAAATTCAACCTTTTTGAACAATGGATTCTTAACTTTCTTTAGAATGGATGGTTTGACAGTATATTTGACTTCTTCCTCTACAGCATATTTCTTTCCACTTTTCTTATCATAGTTAAAACCTATACCTACCTTTTGATTTTCAAAATTATCATCATGCTATGATTTTAACAGAGAAGAAGAATTTTTGTAGGACTTGATTTTTAGTTCATTCTCAGAAATCTGTTTTCTAAGAAATTCCTCAATCTGGGAGGCACAAACTACCTTGTTTTTACGAATCTCATTATCTTGTAGTAAGGACTCAAAAGCATTCTGTTTAATTTCTAGTTCATGATTTTTAATTTTCAATAACTCATTAGCACTAGACAATTTACCTATCTCCTCATTAGCAGCTAACATGCTAGTATGAATATTGAAAATTTCAGAACTTAAACTCTCAACAGTTTTCTTATACTGAGATGTAGTCATATCAACAGTAGTAAGAATAGGTACCTGACTTGATGAAGTGGATGAACCTTCTCCAGAGTTTGCCATGAGAGCAAGATTTTCATATTCTTCTTCCTCTTCAACATCAGAGTCTTCCCAACACTTTCCTTCAGCCACAAAATCCCTTCCTTGTTGCTTTTTGAGCAAGGCTTCATACTTTGCTTTGAGTTCCTCATAATCATTGTCATATCTTCTCACTTGTTTTGGCTTCTTGCATTCTGTTGCAAAATGCCCCATTTCACTGCAGTTGTAACACCTTATCTTGGATCTATCCACCATACCTGTTCTATATCCACCTTTGCCACTTCCTCCAGGTTTTGAGATATTTGGCTTGTTGAACCTGGAGCTTTGTCCTCTGGGTTTGAAAGCTTTGTTCTTCTTGAATCTTAAGTTAGAGAACTTTCTTGCCATGTAGGCCATTGTTTTGTTTTCCATGTTGTCCAGTTCCTCCAAAATGTAGAACTCATCTTTTTCACCATCCTTGAGTTCCAGAGTCACACTTTCATCTTCATCTGTGATTTCCTCAATCTTGATTTATTGTTGATGCTGAGATTCCTTGAGTTGCATCACCTGTGGATCTTGAGCTACTAGAGCATTTGATGTGTTGGCCATTTTTCCCCTTTCACCAGTTTGAATGGCTCTCTTTTGTAGTAGCTCTAGCTCATAGGTTTTGAGTATGCCATATACAGTTTCAAGAGAAACTTTTGATAAATCTCTTCCTTCTCTTATGGCAGAAACATTGTGCTCTAGATGGTCAGGAAGTGTCAACATGAATTTCATGTTTACCTCTTTTTTGTCACAAAACTTTCTATGCAGCTGCAAGTCATTTATCAACCTGTTAAACCTCTCAAACATCTCAGTCAACCCTTTACTTGGTTTAGCCATGAATGCTTCATACTGAGACACTAGAATTTATCTTTGATTTTCCTTCATCTCTTCTGTTCCTTTACAGAGTATCTCAATGGTTTCCCATATCTGTTTTGCACTGGTGCAGTTGACAATGTTGTTGTACATGACATTGTCAAGTGCCTCAATGATGATAAATTGTAAGCAATCATCCAGAGATACTTTTTCCTTTTCAGTATCAGTGTACTCTGAAACCTTTTTAGGAACCCAGTAGGCTGGTATTGTTTCACCATTTACTGTAGTTTCAAGTACATTTTGGGGAATGAAAGGACCATTTTCAAGAATTCCAGGGTAAAGTGGGTTGGCTATTTTTATGAACAACGTCATCTTTTGTTTCCAAAGGTTATAGTATTCTTTATCAAATGTGGGTATTTTTATGCTGCTTACTTTCTGTGCACTCATTTTTTAGATCTTTTCAGGTTATGTATATCTAACCTGCCGCTTTGATACTAGTTGTTAGACAGTATGAGTGTTGTAGAAGGGGGGGTTGAATGCAACTTGATAATTTATCACTTATTTAGCTAACAACAAATAAGGAGTGATAATATCAAGTTAAGAATACAATCAACAGTAAGCAAACAAAAGACAAAAGGTGTTTTACTTCAAAAATTAATTTTATTAATTTTTATTGCTACAACTGATTGAAAGATGTTTCCAGCTTCAATAGATATAATAACAAGAGAAATGTTAATGTTTCTATGCTTGGGAAAAGTTAAGCTCAGTTGGATAATGGAAAGTGTTTGTGAGATATGTGTATTTATACTAAAACATATACCTCACTTACAAGTGCACTTTCCCTTGTTTCCTAGACAATACTTGAAATAGAAACTCCATTTTTTCTTCTCAAATTTGTCTTAATTCCATTTGTAGATAAAGTTGCTCTGAGAGGTTTTGACATTCTTGACTCCACGAGCAAACTTCATCTTTTTGCTTGCTTTTTCTCAAGTTGCAGTAGTAGACTTGATAGACTAGGTAGAGTTGTCAAGATCAATCAGTGAAAGAAATTTACCTAGTCTGCTTCTTGAAACAGACTGTCAGCTTCACCAAAAGGTTACTATCAACCTTTAGCTTCTCTTTGGTGACAACATCTTTGATTCCACATACTTTACTGTCAGGCTTGTCAGTCTTCTAAAACATGCTGTCATCCAAAGATACTGTCAATTATCCCGCCAAACATGCTGTCAAATATCCCCGCCAAAGCTACTGTGAGGAAACTTGCTGTCTTCGATTCTTCAATCTCCGCCAAGTTTACTGTCACGGAATAGTTACTGTCGTCTGTTCCAAAAGGTGTTGTCACTTGAATATGCTATCATAGGCTTCAGTTTGTAGAATGTTGCTGTCAATGATTTGAACCATGCTGTGCATGAACACTTTGTGAACTTTTACTTCATAGATCATTTATTACATTTATACAAGACCATAACTATTGATACTTACTGTCACCTACTTGACCTTTTTGTGTTCATCCTATTACAAGTGACATTTTAAACATACTATCAAGATGTATATGACAGTATGTTTTACTTAGATAATTATTAATTAATCTAAGTAATTATTAGTTGATTACATTGATAGTACCACAATCCCTAACAAGGAGCATTAGGATCCTTTTCGTAGTTATTGGCCTTGTTAATGCCTTCCTTACCATTCTTCTTTCTCCTAGTCTTTGTAGACTCTAATAAGTTCTCTAGTCTTTCCTTTAACTTAGACTTAGACAGGTACCCAATGTTAATGGTTTTCTTAGATTTCTTTGCTCCTAAATCATCTGTCTTCTTTTCAACATCAGGGGGGTCATTGACAGATGAGTTTGTGGTTTCTTTAGGTAAATTATTCTTTCCTTCAGAAGTCACAAACTTAATAAGAGTGAAGGTACTTTTGTCCTTAGTCTTTTTGACTTGACTAGTTTCTTCATTGTTATCACTCTCAATAATAGATATTTTGCCTTGACTTTTGTTATAGCCTAGACCAGCAGTTTGACACACATTTTAATTGTTAAGAATCTCCTGAAATTTTCTGCCAGAGTCTGTCCACACTTTAAACTTAAGCCTTTCTTCCTCTAGTTCTTTTCTTACATAGTCATAGGCTTTTAGAACTTTATTGTGGTTGTGTCTATACTTCTCATAATCCTTTTTATAATTTTCCATAAGAACTAATTCAGACTCTAGGTGGTTATTCCTTCTTATTAAAATTAGGTTTTCTTCTGTTAACCTTTCATTGTCATTTGTGAGCGATCTAAAATTAGTCATTAACTTTTTAACTTCACTTTGAACAATCTTTATACCATCAGAGTCTAAATCAAGTAAAGATTCAGCAGAGAAGATTGATACCTGAGATTTAGGAGATGAGGGTTCTTTAGGAAATTCTGATTTTTCTGAGGAGACGGCCATCAATGCTAGATTTTCATAATCTATTTTATCCTCTGAGCTTGAATCTGCCCAATCCTTCCCTGTTGAGATGAGTGCCTTTCCTTTGCTTCCTTGAGAACATTCTCCTTGTCCTCCTTTGACCACTCAGCCTTTGGTTTGTCAAGAAAGTGCTCTCCAATAATTTTTCCTTCAGCAGTGGTTTGAGGAACAAGCTTTGAGGGCACATAAGGTCCATCATGAATTCTTTCTAGATAATCAAGGTCTGTGGCCTCCAGATGGTGCAGCATCTTGACCTTCCAGTGGGTGTACTCATTCCTTTTGAGCATAGGAATTTTAGAATTCCCATCTTTATTTCCAGACAACTTTGATCGATTCTTAGTCAGGCTCTGATACCAATTGTTTTCCCTGTTGCACAAGTAGAAGGGGGGGTTGAATACTTGTATGTCTTTTCTGCCCGATTTAAAATCAAATTAAGAACAAACTCAAACACAAAAATATGAATAAGTACTGTTTTGTATTATTGATTTGTGAATACAAAACTCTCCTAGGGTGTACACAAACCCTAGCAGCTTCTCTGTGTTTCTCACAGCAACTCTCTCTATCTCTATGCTCTCATAAAATATGACTAAGATAATTATGCTTCCACACCTTTACAATTAGGTTACATAGAGTTTATATCAAAAGCTGCCTATCAACTAATAACATAAAACAAATTACAATAGGAATAGAATTCCTAATTATTAGTTGACAGTTTCCTTATGAAATTCTATTTCCTTCTCATAGCATATCTGTAATATATTTGTCTTGATCTTCGAAGACTTTCCAATCCTGTGATCATCTTCCAAGTATAACTTTAACTGTATAGACTCTGGAATCTTCAGACTTTGACAGATTATAGACTCTGATCATTTGTAGACTANGTATAGACTCTGAAATCTTCAGACTCTGATGATCTTCAGACTCTGATCACATGTAGACTCTGATAGATCATAGACTCTGATAGTCTATAGACTCTGATCACCTTCCAGACTCTGATCTTCATGCAGACTCTGGTTTATCTTTCTACAGAAATTCTTCTAAGTACAAGAACAAATAATGTTGACCATCTAGACTCTGATTATACATTTCAGAGACTAGAAGGACTTATTAAAAAATAGACTATGCTAGACCCTGTTCTAGTATTTTGTACATCATCAAAATGAATATTTTCCTAACAGGACTTGGTCAGTCTCCCATGGCACCATGTAAAGAGTCAGCACCATATATTGAATTCACTCAATATGCACCCCCACTTGTAGATACACACATGTTTGACTTTGAGCACAGGGAGGAATCCTCATTTCATTATGATGCCTCTCATTTTGATTTGGGGGAGCAACCTACAATAAAGTCCCTCTTTGGCAGTACACAAGAACCTTTCACTCAAAGGATGGAAAAAACTGTCCCTCCATTGGATAAGGATGCCGTCACAGCCTATGTTGCTGTTAATGACACATGAAAGGTTATTGTCACATCTGATAGTAACATTCCTTTACAAGAATGTGTAACAACCTCAGTTGTTATTAAGGACACAGTTACTGTCACTCCTCTTGATAGTAACTTTGAAATTGAAGATGTTGTTAACACTACAAATCTAAACAACAACTCTCCTATGCCTGTAGCCTCTCAGGACAGTGACTCATCTCCTATCTCCACTATCCTGAAGGTAATTTTTAAACCCATTGTGCAAGGTATACCTGCTCAGTATCTTGTACCTAGGATGAGTGAGGGTGTGAAAAAGAATAAGAGAAAAGGAAAAGAGAGAAGTGAGCATAAAAAAATTGAGAGGCAGGGAAAGACCTTGGCAAAAGGAGAGGGCCTTGAGCATGGTCAAGAAATAAAAGAGGGAACCAAAAAATCTAGGGTACTAGGCCCTGAGTGTGAGTCTGTGAGGGATGACAAGATCATCCAGAAAAAACCAGAGTGTATGAGAACCCTCTAAGCCCTAAAATCCAAAGTTTCATCTAAAAAAGCTGATGAAATGTTGAAATCCCTTTCAAAGAAGGTGTCAAAATTATCAAAGAAGGTGGCAACTGTAAGGAGAAATCAACTGAAGCTGGTGGCCAAGATGGACAACTTTGAGAAATGTATGAATGAAGGGTTCCAGGCTATTTTTAAGAAGTTGAAGGAGTTTAAGGCAAAGTTCACAATCCCTGCAGCTGCCAACTCAACTAAGGGGGAGAAGGGTGAAGTGTTTGTATATGCTGAGATGGTAGAGATGAGTGATAAGGAGAGGAGTAATAAGGAGACTCAAGTTGTATCTCAGGGGGAGAGCCAATTGACATTGTTGTCCAAGGTGGCTACTGTGATGGCTGAAAAGCTTGGAAGTAATAAGGTGGAGAAAGGAATTGTGATCAATGAGGGTGTTGTGAAGGCCCCTATTCATGTAGCTGGGAAAGGAAAGGAGAAACTATTCAAGGATGATGTTGATGATTTTATAGTTAAGGAGAAGGAGGACTTGGATGATGAAGAAGCATCTCTGTTGATGGTGGATGAGAATGAGAACAACAGTATTCCAGGATGCTAGCTTTAATGACAGGATTAATGATCTTAGAAGATCTTCAAACAGAGATCCCAGAAATTTTTTTGAAGCTATGAGGTAGTCAACAGTTGGAACTGCTGTAATGGTTTCAAAGAGCAATAGATGGGTGTTCTCTGTTAGGGCTGAGGGTGGTTTCAGCTGGTACATTAGCATGAGTTATTTGAGCAGACAGGAGATAACTGTAATTGAAGCCGTTAAACTCAAAATCAAAACAGACAAATCCTGGCTGAATGAAAATTTGAAGACAATCTTGCAGAGGATGGTAGTTGAAACATGATGTAACTCTTAATCCTCTGTGCATAAAGTTCAGTAGCTCAACAGATGGGAAATACAGATCAATGAATCTTGACAAGGTCAGTTTATGTAGACCAAGGTCTGTGAAAGAAGCCTTCAACTACTTCAAGAAGCTTCCAGTGATAGAAGAAAGAATTGAAGTTATAAGAGTGTTGGTTGAGGAGTTAAGGAGGCTTGAGGAGAAGAAGACCAAAAAGACAGGAAAGAAAGATCAAGAAAGAAAAGATGATGATAATGATGATGAAAAGCCTGATGGAGGTGCAGGTAGTTCCAAGTCCAACAATAACAATGATGATGCATGGACCTCTGGAACTGGTGATAAGGATGGTGAAGATGGAGAAGATGAGAAAATAGTTCGTGAAATTGAAGGAAGGGTGTTGAAGCAGGTGGTGAAGGGATTTGAAGATGACAAAGAAGATGTTGTAAGGAAATCTACTGTCAGGAGTGATAAGGTGAAGTATGTTGTCAAGGAGCCTAAACTTGCTGTCAAACATGTATTGAAAGTAACTTCAAAGTCACTATCAGAAGAAGTGAGGAAAGAGTTACTGTCAAGAAAAATCACTATCTCTAAGAAATACAGGAAGGCAAAGTCAGAAAGGCCAAAGCCACATTCAAGCAGGAAATCTAACAGGAAGCAGTGAAAGCTTGTGTCTGAAGTGTTGCATGAAGAATGTTTGAATGTGAAGAGAGCCATCATCAATAACTTAGTTGAAACAAAAGCAGAATTAATCACTAAGGTTGTTGTTGAGTGGTCTGAATACAATTTTTTGAAAAAGGTAAATGTTTTCTATTCTACTGGGTTGATTGAATAATTAAACTATGAGTTGAAGAGTGCAAGTTTCTTCATGATTAGAAGAATGTTGCAAATCATTAAGGGCTCAGATGTAAAGACTCAGGTTTTTAGAGGGATGTTGATCAGAAAATTCCTAGAACTTATGGATTCTTTCAAGCCTCATCTTTTGGATGGTGTTGATGTTGAAGAACCTGAGCCAGTAATCTACTCAGATGAAGTGATGTTTGCAAATGATGATGGTGTCAAAGAATTCTGGAGTATGGATTCTTTGCAGGATAAGAACACTGAACTTCTGTTGAAGCTGGTGGAACAATTAAGTGAATATCCATATCCTGAGGAGCAAGGATTTATTCCTACACTCGAAAGAATCATCTCTTCAAAGAAGAAACATGAGTTTGAAAAGAAGGTTGATTATGAGAGGACTCAACAATGTCTTCTCAAAAATTCTGATAGAATTATATTCTACAACACTGGTGGATATGCTGAAGAGATCACCTTTGAGCAATTGAAGAATTTGGCTGAAAAGGAACCTCAAATCATAGAACTCATCAAGAGACAACTACTTAACATTACAAATTTTGAGGTGTTTGATATCAAGAACAAAGTTTTAGACATTTGTGATTTAAAGGTGAAGAAGAGAATGGAAAAAAGGGAGAAAGTAAGGAAATTTAATGCTGATGTTAAAGCTACAAAGAAAGAGATATACATAATTAACAAACAAATCAAAGAAGCTGAGATTTATTTGAAGTGTGCCAAGCTAAATGATCAATTCTCTAGAAAATTTGATTATGTGTCTCCTGTCTTTACAAATCCATTGAGAATCATCATTGACAGCATTGAAGTGAAGACTGAAGACTTTGGGATTCTCAACACTGCAACTCTAAGAAGAATTTTCAGACTAACAATAGGATCACTTCTGGAAACTGAAAGGAACTTGAGTGTAGCAGCAGGAAAATTAATTGAAGAAGGGTCTAAGGAAGATGACGATGTGGACAAACTTAGGGTAAATCAAGTATACACATCTTCTAAAGCCAGATTTCTTATTGATGATTTTGGAGTTAAATATCTCTGCATTTCCAAAGGGTTAGTGAAAGCCTAATACTATTATCAAGACTTGAAGAACTTGTCTTATAAATTGGTGAAGTTGGTACTTGACTGTGTGACTGAGCATGCCAAGACGACATAAGAGAAGAGGGCCCTGAGATCTTTGGAATTGCTGTATGAAAGAAAGAATCCTTAGAAGAAATCAGAACAAGGAATTTGTTATTCCTCTAGAACAATGCCAATATTTGTAGAAGGGGGGGTTGAATACAAATATTGAAACTTTTTCCTTGCTTTAATATTTGTTCTTAATGTTTGATAATTAGAGAGAATATGTTCAAAAAAATTAAGAACTAAAAATGAAACTTGAACAAAGATTTAAAATTACTGATGAATTGGTTTTTCCATCAGTGTGTTTTTGCTCAATGTTCCTAGGTTAAAAGAAACCTAGCTTCGTTTTTACAAGGTTAGAAAAACAAATCAACTGCTCTTACAATGTGCTCTAAAGCTAGAACAGTTNTTTTTGCTCAATGCTCCTAGGTTAGAAGAAACCTAGCTTCGTTTTTACAAGGTTAGAAAAACAAATCAACTGCTCTTACAATGTGCTCTAAAGCTAGAACAGTTGATTAAGAAATATTGTCTAACTCTTTTTTTTTCTAACAATACTACCACACTTGTTTATATACCATAAGTGTGCTTTTTACAAATCCTATTCTAGGATTGTTTCTACCTACCTTCCTTTTACCTTTTTCCATTTTAGAAAAAGGTTTGAAAAATAGCTTCTGATTGAGTCTTTACAGCCGCCCTAGACTGTCTTCTATAGGTGTGCTTTTGTTCTCTAGATCTACAACAGATAGTCTTTCTTTGTTGTCACAATCAATTGATAATTTGTTGTTAAGCATATCAATTGATCCATCATTTAATCCATCAACTGATGTTCTTCTTCGATTGATCTTTATATCCATCGACTGATAAATAATGACTTATCGATTGATAGATGTTATCAATCGATATATCAATCGATGGGTCTTCACATCAGTTGATGATCTTCAATACTTGACTTGGCTTCTTCGATTGATCTCTCATCCATCGATGCTTTAATATCAATCGATCATCCTTCACTTGTGCAATTTCCTGTCTTCACNCTTGGCTTCTTCGATTGATCCTTCATCCATCGATGCTTCAATATCAATTGATCATCCTTCACTTGTGTAATTTCCTGTCTTCACATAATTACAATTTAACAGTTTAATTTACACATCAATTGATGATCTATATCAATCGACTCTAACATCAATTGATAAGTATAATATCAATTGATTTACACCTTATCGATTGAAATAAACTAAGAACACCTATGCTATTATCCAAATTATCAGTTGATTCATATTAACACTTCAACTGATAAATGATTTCCTGATCAATTGATATTTATAACTTTCATATCAATTGATCAGTTACATCAATTAAAATTTCTATGATTTAAGATAAATGTTATCATCAAATTACATGTAGATTCCTAATAGAAGCTCAAGCCAAAATTGAAGATTTGCTCAGTCTAGAAGAGCTTAGTTTGAGAAAAATTGTTGTATTTGTACTTGTAATTTTCTGTATATTTTTCCTGTACAAAGACTTCAGTTTATGTTAGTTGAGTTTGCATCTGCAATTCACTTTAAATTTGTCTTTATTTTACATAAAAACAAATTGGGGGAGATTGTTATTGATTGTAGTGTTAACAGTGTAATCAACTAAAAGTTAATTAGTCTTAATTTATAATAATCTAAGTAAAATGTACTGTCATGTGTAAATTTACAGTATGTTTAGATAGTAATTTTAAATAGTATGTTTAACAAAACCAAATAGGTGATAGTAAGTTTAATAGTTACTGTCTTGTACAAATATAATAACTTGATCCATAGAGTAGAAGTTCACAAAGTGTTCATGCACAATATGGTTTAAATCCATGACAGTAACATTCAACACTCAAGCCTATGACAGCATATTCAAGTGACAGCACAATTGGGACAGACGACATCAACTATTCTATTGATAGTAAACTTGGCGGAATATGAAGTTTTGAAGACAACAAGTATTACTGACAACAAGTATTCCATTGACAGTAAACTTGGTGAAGAATGAATATTTGAAGACAACAAGTTTTACTAATAATAATTTTGACGGGGATAGTTGACAGCAACATTGGAGGGGATATTTGACAGAAGCTTTGGAGATAGTATGTTTGAGAAGACTATCAAAACTTGACAGTAAAGTATGCGGAGCCGAAGATACTATCACCATAGAGGAGCTAAAAGTTGACAATAAACTTTTAGTGAAGCTGACTGTCTGTTCCAGGTAGCAGACTAAGATAGTGAAGTTATAAGGAATGATTTGGACATGTCTATTTAGTCTGTTAAGTCTACTACTACAACTTGGGAGAATATAAATAAAAGTTAAAGCGTGCAGAAAGAGTCAACGGTTTCTGCATATCTCAGAGCTGTTTTATCTACAAATGGAATGAAGACAAATTTGAATGGAAAAAACATAGTTTCTATTTCAAGCTTTGTTCTAGGAAAGTGCACCTGTAAGTGAGATATGTGTTTCGGTATAAATACACATATCTCACAAGTATTTTCCTTTATGCAACTGAGCCATATATTCTCTCAAACATAGAAATATTAGCAAATTCATTATTTTTGTATCTATCGAAGCTGGAATTCATTTCTAGTCAGTTGTAGCAAAAAAAAAAAAAAATTATTTTTGAAGTTTAAAACACTGTCTTGCTTATCTGTTTTTATGTTTGCACCATAAAACTTGTTTATTATTATTCTTTTGTGTTGTTAGAAAGAATTAGATATAATTAAACAAGTTACATTCAACCCCCACTTCTGCAACACTTATGTGGTACAACGATCATTATATGGTTTAAAACAATCTAGTCGTATGTGGTACAACAGGCTTAATGAATATTTATTGAATGATGGGTATATTAATAATCAAGTGTGTCCATGTGTGTTTATTAAAAGGTCAGAATCTGGTTTTGTTATTATTGCTGTATATGTGGATGATTTGAATCTTGTTGGTACTTTTGAAAATATTACTAACGCTGCTAATTATTTAAAAAATGAGATTGAAATGAAGGAACTCGGAAAGACAAAAAAAAATTCCGATATACAGGTGGAGCATTTATCTTCCGGCATGTTTGTTCATCAATCAACCTACACAGAAAAGGTGATTGATCAGTTCTATATGGACAAATCTCATCCACTAATAACACCAATGGTTGTTCGATCACTTGAAGTTGAAAAAATCCATTCTGTCATAGAAAGCTAGATAAATATATTCTTGGACCGGAAGTTCCATATCTCAATGCTCTTGGTGCCCTTATGTATTGCCAACAACACACGACCTGATATTGCATTTGCTGTGAATCTATTAGTAAGATTCAGTTCTGCTCCAACTAAAAGACATTGGGATGGAGTCAAACATATATTGAGATATCTTCGTGGAACAATCGATCTTGGGTTATTTTTTTTCAAACAATTCAAAATCAAAACTGATTGGATATGCAGATGCTGGATACATGTCAGATCCTCATTTTCAACGATCACAGACAGGTTATTTATTCACATATGGTAGCATTGCTAATTCTTGAAAATCTACGAAACAGACTATGGTGGCAACCTCATCAAATCATGCATAGTTATTAGCAATCTAAGAAGTAAGTAGAGAATGTATTTGGTTGCGATCCGTCATTTAACACATTCGAGAATCATATAGATTATCAAGCATTTCAGACAGTCCTATAATTATGTTCGAAGATAATTCAGCGTGCATTAAACAACTAAAGAAAGGATACATTAAAGGAGATCAAACAAAGCATATCTTACCGAAATTCTTCTATACTCACGAATTACAAGAGAATGGTGATATTGAGGTACAACAAGTGCGCTCTTGTGATGATTTAGCGGATATACTTACAAAGACACTATCTACATCAACTTTTGAAAAATTGTGAAATAATATTGGCATGCGGATATTGAAGAACTTGCTAAATCAAGATGGTTGATCTTGAAACATTCTATTCAAGGGAGGCTGTACTATTTTTCTTTCGTCAAGATTTTTATCCTATTAGATTTTTTTTCTTGCATGGTTTTAACGAGACAACTAATCTCGATAATTACATATGATAATTAAGGGGCTGTGTTATCAAAATAATTATCAATGTTATAAGGCGGCAAGGTTTGAGTCGGTCAGTATTCATATATATTAATTTTAATAGTAAGTCGGTTTATTGAGATCTATAAAAAGACCTTTTGTGCTCATTGTAAGGAGACCACGAGTAATACATATTTCTTTGATATATACATCTTTAAAAAGTTTAGTCTTTATTTTACGTTGTATACTTATTATTATTATAAGCAGTTATTTAGGATGTTGTATAGTGTACCAAGTAAACAAATTTTAAATGTTTATTTTAAATGCGGATAAAGTGAAATAATTGTTATATATATATATATATATATATATATTAATTTTATATATATTGTAAATAATTAAAAATAATTGGTTGCACTTATCACTTATCAAGTATCCAAATTCTTTGTATAACATAATAGATTCCACAAATTTACGGATATCTTTTTTACATTTCTTATAATTTCAATAAATTTATAAAATATTAAAAACATTGTCGAAATACTATTTAAATTCCTAAACTCTGCATCACCTTTAATATTACTCAATAAAATTTGTTAAAGTTATTTTTATGAATATAAAAGATAAATTTTATTATTACAAAAATGTCATCAAATTTTTATATTTAAAATGCTAGTAATTTTAGATAAATTTCCTGAAATCAACTTTAAGAATATATTTCTTAAATTGAAATCAAATACAATTTCTTATTAAAGGTAATAAATTACTTTTAATCGATTATAATATTTTATGAATTTAATTACCCTAAAATTACTTTTAAATAATTACCTAAAATTAATTTATATTACAATATAATATCGAGATTATTTTCATAAATAGAAGAGAATGAATTGTATTATCATCAAAATTTTTATGCTAAAAATGCTGATCAATTTAAACAATTTATTAAAAAATAACTTTATGATCAATTTTTTTATTCATATACTCCCTCCGTTCCAATTCAAGTTTCTTGTTTGACTTTTAGAAGTCAATTTGATTAAGTTTTGACTGAAAATTATATATATAATATAATTATAAAAAAATTAACAAATAATATCATTAGAAAATATATTATATCTACTTTAAAATGTAACTTTTAATTTTTTAAAATGATAAAAAAATAATCTTTAATTTTTTATCAAAGTTTGATCAAATTGAACACTGCAGTTAAGGGAACGGAGGGAGTATTATTTATAAAATTCTGTGCGAACGTTTTTACCAATCGCCTGCGTGTGGATTGATTCTAAACGAAAGGCCGGACAGAAGCCACGGGCACGACTCACATTTTTAACTTGTCAATTGCACAGCTTCGTATGCTTGTCCAGGGTTTGTGTAACCAACTGCTTGGTTAACATCTGATTGACCACCATTAAAATAGCTCCCAACATAATAAGTACAATCATCCATGAGATAATTTGTAAAACTGATATAACAAAATATTCTGAAATTGATAAACTAGAAAGATAGACTGGAATTAAAGTGCAGCAACGGAACTAAACTTGAAAGAGTACGAAATTGAAATACAAACGTAAATGAAATACAGAAAATAAACTGAACTAGAAAAGACAACTGTTTCTTCGCATAAGTTTCTCTCCCTCCTTGAACAGGATATATATAATTTCAAAGTACTAATGTGGGCTTGTAAGGCCCAGTCTGAGTTCTGGCCCAATATAAGCTCAGCCTATGAAAGTAGTCCATTCGTTACAATCCATTCCCCTTACAAAATCCTTGTCCTCAAGGATTGTTGAATTCTGAATAACCTCTTGGTAGCAACCAATACCTCCAGGATCAAATATCAAAGTAATGGAAGTCCAATACCAAGCAAGTGCATTTATCTTGATACCATTTTCTAAGACCTCACTCCAACGCATAAAAGTATGATCTTCCCATTTTGTTTCCAAGCTCCAAGAAATGTGGTTGGAATTATGACACATAGCAAGCCTTTCACGTTGTACTGACTTTCGCAAATCACACTGCTCCTTCATTGCAAGGGCTACAAGTTTCACCAGAATAATAGCACAAACAAGCACATTTTCCGGATCAGATATTAGTCTTGTCTCACTCCAACACCAGGCAACTTTAGTAGCAATATGACATGATTTACTAAGCATTCTGTTGAGAACAATCCAACGATCTTGTATAACTCGAAAAACCAAACCCACTTCCCTTTCATTCAGACCAGTGTCAATACTTTTATCCAACTCAAGATTACATTTCCATGAGCTTTCGAAGTTCTTTTGTGATTGTGTGGTTATAGCCATAGCAAGATGACCACAATTCCTAATATAGTAACCACCATATTTTGGCACAAAGTTGAAGAGCCATTCAAGAAGAGAATATGGAAGCACATTAAAATTGTCATCAGTCGACTTGTTGTATGCTCCAAGTAATACACTCCACCAGAATTCTGAATCCATAGGCACTACTCTTCCAAATGTACTCCCACCAACATCATCACTCCTGGAGATTGGAAGATGCAAGTGGCTCAATACTACAACAAATAACGCATGACTTTGTAGATTAACATGAGTAAGCATAAGAGTTTTAATGAAACTTTGTCCACGAACTGGTAGATTAGTTAAGATAACATGTTTTAAAACTTTAGCATTCCACTGCTTCCACAATTTCAACCCTTCACTGATTAGACTTGCTGAATTTAGAACAACACTTTTGTAGCAACTGAAATCTCCAGGATCAAAAACTAATATATTGACACTCCAATACCAAGTACCAAGTCTCTTAACCCCTGAAACCTTAAACTTGGACATAAATGTCAGTTGGTAATCCTGTGAACAACACCAACAATAATAAACTTTCAAACAGCTGTCTTTTGACAGCGTCATAAAGCCTCTAGATTGGTGTCCAATATCCCACCTTAGTACATTACGGCTTGTAATATCATACACAGCTGCTGCCAACCAGGTACAAGCTTTTTTAAAGCCTGCCGCTAGTACTTGATTTCTTTTGTCAAGGACTAGACCTCGCAACCATTTAGTATTTAGAGTCTCACCCATGTGCTGAAGAAGCCATCCTGCAGTCAAACAAAGGATGTTCTTCTCTCCCATACCAGATTTGCGTCCATCCAGAAGCAGAGTATCAATCATGATCCCAACAGCTTTATCTAACTTTTCATTCTTGATGATGCTTAATCTTTGTGCGTTAAAAGCATCTGTTCCCTCTTTAATTATTTTCATAAACAGATCAATTATTCTTCTCACCTCTACTTCCTTGCAATCAATATCTTGATTTTGATTGATCACCAAGTCATCATCATCACTGTTTATTTCTTCACTGCCATTCTCCTCTCCATGCCTAGTTTCTGGAAATTTCACTCTCAAATCACCATCTTCTACCACCTCTTTTAAACAGCTATTAATTTCTAAAGCTTCCTCCCTTAATCCATCATCCTTACCATCATCATGAACAATTGTGGATGCACTTTCTAAATTCTTAGTTCCGACTGTACTCAAATTATCAAGTTCGACAATAACAGCAGAATCAGTTTGAGAAATTGGACTTAATAATTTCGTGGAAATGTATTCTGACTGATGCGGTAAAGTGCATTCCTCAACTTCCATTGCCTTCCCTTGTACTTTCTTGTCAACTACATTCGACATATCTGCAAAATTGTCCTGCATCTTCTCAATCAATGCAATCATTTGAGTAAGCTTGTCTTCCCACTGGTTCCCCTTAGCAGTGGTAGTACCAGTAATCATCATTTTGTTATCGGTAGGTAGGTTATCTTTAAGGCTTAGAGCATCAGCCATTGCAGTAGTGGATGTCACGGAAGTAGGCGATTCAAGGGCGTAATAGGGTTGACTAGTAGATAGAGTAGTGTGACACGTTAGAGTGAAAGGTGGAGCGTAGCTAGCAATACCAGTCGTGTAATTGTCACCAGCAATTTCCGGGTTTCTTTCAGAGTTTTTATCAAACACCTGATGTGTGGGCATTTCCGGTAACAATTTTGACACTGGTGAAGGTGGTACAATAGAGTGGAAGAGGTGTGGTGGTGCGGGTGGTGGTCTATACTCCACCGGATAGTACATATTAGGGTTATCAACCGAATTTCGGAGAAACGACTGTTGACAACCGCAGGAGCATGGGGAAGCCGGCACAACATCCAGGTTCACCCTATCCGAGGAAAGACTGCTCTGATACCACTTGTAACCAACTGCTTGGTTAACATCTGATTGACCACCATTAAAATAGCTCCCAACATAATAAGTACAATCATCCATGAGATAATTTGTAAAACTGATATAACAAAATATTCTGAAATTGATAAACTAGAAAGATAGACTGGAATTAAAGTGCAGCAACGGAACTAAACTTGAAAGAGTACGAAATTGAAATACAAACGTAAATGAAATACAGAAAATAAACTGAACTAGAAAAGACAACTGTTTCTTCGCATAAGTTTCTCTCCCTCCTTGAACAGGATATATATAATTTCAAAGTACTAATGTGGGCTTGTAAGGCCCAGTCTGAGTTCTGGCCCAATATAAGCTCAGCCTATGAAAGTAGTCCATTCGTTACAGTTTGGTTTCATATATTGAAATTGTAATGTAACCTGTTGAGATCAATAAAAGATTCAAGATAAATGAATTGTTGCTGCTGGGATGAGTCAAGATGATTAATATTATTATTGTAGTATACTGATGAAAGCCATTTCTTCATTTTCACCAGCCTTTGCTTTCTCTTCAAAGATTGTTATTGTAGCCCAGAAGAGCAAAAAGCCCAAATCATCCTCCTCCTGCTCTCCTCCTAAGGTCATTTCTTTCGTGTTTGTTGATTTTATTCATTAAATGCTTGTGTGTATTCGTAGCCAGAAGAGCATCTTTATGTGTTTACTCTGTTGCCACACTCGACACTTGGACACTTATTTTAGGCCAAAAATATGTAAATTTTTTAAAATATTGGCAAGTGTGACACTCGGAAATGTATCCATGTTGGACACTTTGAGTAACACTGAAATGTGTAAGGTGCGAGGAGGAGGGTCTAATATGAATGTTATTAATATTGTTTTATGAATTAAATTTATGAGAACTACGGGATTTCAAGGTTTCGAACTGTAAGACAGGGAATTAACCAGGAAGGGCTTGATATATTTAATATGTATTTCATGCTCGTGTGTTAATTTTTAGTTGATTATTGAACTTGATTAAGGCTTGGGAAATCGTTCTATGTTTTTTATATGTCTTTTTTAGTACTAAAGTGGGTTAATGAATGGTAAAAATGGTGCAAGATATATAGCAACATCTATGACCATCTGNATATGATGCAAGATATATAGCAACATCTATGACCATCTGGATCTAAAAGAATATGTTCAATCGATTTTTTCTTTATTGAACTAGTTTTAACTAACTTTGGTGTGACAGAGTTCTGAAGTAGCACCTCCAAGGATTACTTCGAATGTAAAGCAGAATTTGCAGTTCTTGAAGTTGTGGAAGGTAGATATTGATAAGTGATATTGATATTCATAGTTACTTGTAAAGAGTTTTTCTAATCATCTCTCGTATTTGAATTGAATCCAATTGTAGGAGTTCCAAAAGAGGAAATCTGGTGCACATGTGCCTGCAACTAGTTACCGCAAGAAGGTGGAGAAGGATGACATCCCCGATGACACAGAGCTCTATTGTNCCCGATGACACAGAGCTCTATCGTGACCCCACATTGACCCTTTATTAGTATGCTTTTTCCAGATTATCTGATATGTTTTTTGAAAGTAATAGTCCGAATTCTGAATACTCGTTAATTTTCTGATGTTGTGCAACAGTACAAATCAGGGTATTATTACTGCAGTTCCAGTGTTGCTTGTGGATGGTTACAATGTATGCGGGTATTGGGCGAAGCTAAAGAAGCATTTTGTCAATGGAAACCTAGATATTGCTCGCCAAAAGCTCATCGACGAGTTAATAACATTCAGTATGCTTAGAGGTTAATTTCGCTTTTTCTTTCGCATTAGAATCTAGACTAAGAAGCAAAATATAATAGGCAACATTAGAATAGATAAGGTAGCAAACTGGACATAATTGTTTAACTCTAATGATTCAGAGCACTACTTCCTTTTCATTATTTAGCAATTTGTCTGTCTGAAGAGCGTTAACTTAAAGCGATTCCGAATGTTGGGCAATAATTAATAAAGAAATTATAACTTATTTTTGGTAAAATGATTATAAATTCTTTATTAATTCTTGCCCTACAATTCTTGCCCTACATCAGAAATATATATTTTATATCGACTCAATTATGCTTTCCATTCCACTGTGAAATGGTTTTTTATATTTTGTTCTTTAATTCCATTGTTAAGTGCTTTGATATCAAATACAAGAAAATTGTTGAATTGTTTCATGTAGTAATTGTTAAACTGTATCACATTATATCTTATTCCATCATTATATATATACAGAGGTAAAGGTTGTGGTTGTGTTTGATGCTATGTTGTCTGGGCTCCCCACACACAAAGAGGAATTTGTTGGGTAATTACTCCTGAACCTAAAGTAACATGAAGGGTCATCTACACAAGATCTATTTGTCTACTATATCTGATTTAGCAAGTTGTTTGCTTGTTAGACTGGATAACTTTTTAGGGTTAAATTTTGCATTCTCCCTTAAAAATATAGTCATAATAGTAGACTTAACACAAACAGTGTTTCCCTTTGTTGGTTCCTGTTTCTTGGTTATCAGTATGCTCATGGTTTCAACTCGTGAACATCTTCAAATCAACACCTGATAACCCTATAAAAGATCAAACCTTTTTTAAGCTGACCACAGTCATGACATGTTGTATAACTAAGACTGCATGGATTCACATGACCCAGGCTGGGTTTGGTGTGTTTAATAGTCTCATAAATTGTTTGGTGAAATTTGAGATTCATTCACAGTTCATATGCTTTTCCTAGTGGTTCGGAAGTTCCTTTTTTCCCCCTCCATGCACATATTTAGGGGAGGGGGTTTATCTATTGGGGAGAGATCGTCTCTGTGTAGATTTGGGGATTTAGGACGAATTTGGATATTTCAAAGATATGTGCACCTTACAAAATATGAGGTTTAAGGGTCATAGTGAAATGCTAGTATTTTCTTCTGTTAGCTAATCTGTAAGTGCAAGCATTCTGTAGGCTGTAGTTTATGATATGCATCGAGATTGGACGAGTACTTTTTTTTTATTAAGAGTTCTGTGGATCTATTTATTTATCAGTTAAATTGACTTTGATTTTTCAAGAGCTATCTGATTGATTTTCAGTTGAAAACTCTTTCCTGATTTCTAGTAGAATCATCTTAGGAATTTTCAAATTTTAAAGATTTGATGCTTCATGCTAGCAATCGCACATAGTTTCCAAAAGCCATTAACTTTAGGCTAGCAAAAAAAATAAAATGAAAACATTGTTTTTCTTCTTTGACGACATGAATTTTGTAAAATCTGATCTTGTGAGTGTGCAATGATAAAGTTGATTTGAGTTAAATTATCGTCTGATTCTTCTTCAAGTTCTAAATGATAGATTATTATTGGCAAGGCATGAAAAACCACAGATTCTCGATAGTGGCTTATCACTATATGCTATGTCATTAATGAATGTAGTAATGTCACTATGTGCTATGTTCATATTTGAATGTAGCTATAAAAAATTAATTTTCTGTTTTATATATCCGGTGCCTATAAAATTAGCTTTATGTTCCTTCGATAATCTAATAGGACTTTACTAATGAGATTTCATACTGTTGCAGAATTGATGTAGTGTTCTCAAGCGAAACCTGTGCTGATGCTTGGATTGAAAAAGAGGTGCGGAATAACTTTGAGTTGGTGTAAATTATTATGATTATATAGAAGATTAAACTAGTATCTCATATGCATCACTCACTTGTCCTGTAATATCTATATAACTTCTCTTTTCTCTACTTTTTTTAAACTACTAGATAAATAAAATGAGTAGTATGCCCTTGTACAATCAAGTGTTTGCTAGTTCTTTAATGGATGGAGTATTTTGACTACCTCACGACTCTCTTCAGAACTTTCATAAGCCCATGCTGCCTTTTTCCCAAAGATTATATTTTGTTGTACAAATTTTTCTTTATTTGGTCGCTGACAGAAATTTTATTAAAAAAATATTTATATTCTTGAATGTCATAACTATAATTCCCAAATACTTACAGTTCCTCTCTTTCTTTGGTATATAGTTCTGTTATTATGTTGAGTTCTGTTATTATGTTGACTATGCTGATTGCTGCCCAACCCTATACAGATAGAATGTGTATAAGAGAAAACCTTGACGTCTATGCTTTCTTTTCTATCCTCAGAAAAATGTTTAAAGTATTAGGATGAGACTCTCGTCTCATAGTAGGAGGCTTCCTGCTGTGCTGTTCATTTTTCAGTCCTCAGAAAAATGTTCAAATTCTTAGTTTTAAGATAATTAGAATTCTTGAATATGGATCCGAAATTGGACACTAGTGTGTGGACTTGGCATGTAAGCTTAACACAAGGAAAACTTTATATAGACTGATTAATTGTGCATTCATAAAAAATAGTGTCCGCTAAGCATAAATCATATACATTTGATTATGCATGTTAAGTCGTAGCATAAATTAAAAGAATAACACAAAAAAAAGTCATTCATGGATTTTGCACTCTATAAATAGGTTATAAGGTGACCATTTATTTCATTTTGAACCATGACGTGTCTTGTTTTAATAAGAAGGATCCGACTCAGATCCCATACCACACCCATGTGATGTATGGTGGACACGGGTATAGGGACAAAAAATGGAGAGTCCAGGTAACGGAGGTATCAGGTATACTGTGTACATGTTAACCTAGGTTGCAGTCTTGAAAAACTATTAAAAGTTATACAGGGGCTGGAGTAGATAAGCATCCCATAATTTAAATAAACATGGTAGGTTCCTAGGCGGGTTAACAAAAAATTTGACATACCCACATATATCAAATCTGTTTGGTTTTAAATCCTTCAAAGAAACCAAATATACCTTGTGTGTTCCACTCAGACATAGGTTCTAGGGAGGGTGAGAGATACACATATGTTACATCTATTTCAGGAAAAACTCCTAGGAATCTAAAGATTGATTTTGTGAAAGTTAATAAGAATATTTGCTAGGATAGTTTTGGAAGATTTTGAAAATTAAAAAAAATCGTGAAGTATTATTATTTTTAAAATAATACAGCAGTAAATATGTATAACAGGATAAACTTCAGAAGGATGTGAATAACAGGATGAAAACCAGTTTAAGCAGTAAATGTATGCAGAAATATAGTCTAAAGACTAAAAGTGCTTAAAAAACAGTACAATATAATGTTTAAAATTTAAAGTTTGAAATGAGTCAATATGACTGTATACATTCTTCCACCATGGACTACCTCGAATACTTGGCAAAAGAAATCTCTATGCAATTTCCTTCAGCGCATGAATATTCTATTGAGCGCGCAAGCAGGAAGGTGTTGCAACTCAAACCCTCAATCGTGTTGTTTTTGCTCTAATGTATCTTAAGTTTAAAAGTTTATCAATTGCAATCGTTTTGGGGATATCCTCAAGCTTCAGACTGCTGTTGCTTATATTTGCTTTCTATGGAAGTACATAAATTATTATTTTTATCTATTTCATTGATTGGTAATATCATCAATTTCATTGCTGTTATGTCATTAAATTTATTGGTGTTATAGTCAATTTTGGCTGTTACAATCTAGGATGAGTATTGTCATAATTGTTCTTGATATCTTATGTCAATTTTAAGTTGATTTATATTTCCCAAGTCTTAAGTATTCTTATACTTTCATTGTTGACACATCACTGTACTTTTCTTTTAGGGTTTAGGCCTGTGATCACAGTTACTGAATTTTATTGACAGATACCTAACTGCTTTGCCTGATTTGCATGGTTAATTTTATTTATATAATTAGGTNATTTGTATAATTAGGTTGTTTCTGGTTTAATAACATTATATCTTGTTACATAAACAGGTTGTAGCCTTAAGGGATGACGGATGCCCAAGAGTGTGGGTCGTAACATCTGACCGTTGTCAGCAGCAAGCTGCACATGGTGCGGTATGTGCTTCTTATTTAGAAGCCCCTTTAATAATGTATGAAACCATGTGAAGATACTATAGATGTATAACAGAGCTTGTAAACTTAAAGCTTTATTTCCATCTTTTCTGCTTCTTTTCCTGATTCTAAAAATCAAAGTGCGTATTTAAGGAGGTTAAGGATAATGCCGAAATGGGGTCCATGGCTTTGTGGTCAAGATGGTTGTTGTAGGGTAGAAAGGACGACGTATGAGATTTACGTAATCCTCTCTCTAGTACTTAGTCTCCTTTTGCTATGATATCTCAATTTCTTATGAATATGACATTAAAGGTAAATTCAAAGCATAGGCTCTGATATATTTTCAAGAGTTTAGAATATTTGCATTGATAACTATCCATTTTAGCCATAGTATCCTATGGCTATAGGTTTTAAGTACATGTAACGTAACTGTACACATGCACATGTGATAGGTCCCAAATAATGGATAATAATGACGTAATTAAGATAGAAGGGGGTTGAATAACTTAATTACCCTCTTTAAAAATATTAACGGCGTTTTAAAATATTTCTTTACCTCTTAAAAATTGTTACCCTTTTTAATCCAATTTTTAAGTGTGGAAAGTAAAGAGCAAGGGAAAGAGAATACCAAACAAGAATTTTTATCCTGGTTAGGACCACTTATATATTGTTAACTAAATATATAAGCCCCCTTAGTCCAGTCCCCGAGCATCTCCCCGATCTCGATATTTTGTTATTTAAACACACTCCTTAGCGTAGGCAGAGAAGCCTTTACAACATACAAATATTTATCTTGAACCGTAACTCACCGTTACTTTCTCAAAATAATTGTACAAAAACCTATAAGACTTTTCTCAGACAATAACTCCCCGCTATCTCCTCAAAACCGTTATAGCCCTTGGTGTAATATTTGTACTTCTAACAAATTACGGTCTTGAGTTTTATAGATCGGGTCTTGGGTCTTTCCTTTTCCTCACGGCGCAAAGGCAACCCCCGTTAGAATACCTAAAGCTTGGGTCTTAGAACAAGAATCACTTCACTTCACTTTACCTCACGTAAGTGTAGAATACGATATCTACAAAATAAGGTGATTTCTGGGGGTTGGAGTGCCCAAATCTAGATTTTCAAACTTCCGAATTGCTTTCTCAATGTCGGTAGGTTCATTATCTAGAGGGTCAGTCTTCTCTTCAACAAGATTCTTGTACTTTGATCGTGGTTTAGATTCATCGAATGCAACATTCATAGATTCTTCAACCACCAAAGATTTCAAGTTAAAGACACGATAAGCTTTGTTATCCTTTGAATAACCAAGAAATACTCCTTCACTCGATTTAGGATCAAATTTGATGAGGTAGTCTTTCGTATTCAAAATATAGCATTTACTTCCAAAAACTTTAAAATAGCTTATCTTTGGATTTTTATTAAAATATAACTCGTACGGAGTTTTTAATATAATAGGGCGTAGTAGTACTTGGTTAAGAACATGACAAACTATAGACATCGCTTCGGTCCAAAAATATTTAGGTCGACGATATTCATTTAACATTGTATTTACCATTTCTTGAAGCGTTCTATTCTTCCTTTCAACAACCCCATTTGACTGAGGTGTATAAGGAGGAGAGAAGTTGTGAGTAACACCACTTTCGTTGCAAAAGTGAACAAAATTAGAAATTTTAAATTCTCGGCCATGAACAGTCCTTATATAGACAATTGATGTGCCTTGTTGATTTTGCACTTTCTTGCACCAAACAACAAATGATGCAAAAGTATCACTTTTAGCTTTAAGAAACTCAGTCCAAGTATATCGGGAAAAATCATCCACTATAACGAGAGTGTATGAACATCCGCCTAAACTTAGAACTGGTACGGGTCCGACATGATCCATATGCAACAATTCAAGTGGTCTACTAGTAGACACCATGAACTTGGCTTTGTGAGAAGCTCGAATTTGTTTTCCAATTTCACAAGCCTCACATATATGATCTTTCACAAAATTCAATTTCGGCAAACCACGAACATGTTCTTTTGAACAAATGTTCTTGATGAGTTTCATGCTTACATGGCCCAACCTTCAGTGCCATAACCATGGATCATCATTTGTGGTTATAAGACAAACGTTACTATAATTCCGTATGTCACACGTGTATACGTTCTTATCACGTGGACACTTAAGAACTAGTTTTCCGTTTTTGTCGAAAATTGAACAGTGAGTCGGATGAAAGATTACCTTACATCTACTGTCGCACAGTTGACTGATTGAGAGCAAATTGTACTTTAGTCCAGTGACTAGTTGTACATTTGATATCTTGAATTGTGATGCTTCAATGTCGCCGATTCCAATTATGCTATCCTTACTACTATCTCCAAATGTTACGTTTCCATTGGTTACCTTTTTGATATTGGTCAAGACTGACTTATTTCCAGTCATATGTCTTGAACAACCACTATCAAGGTACCACATGTATTGCTTAGCAGTAAGGCAGATCTGCATAAAAGTTTCGGTTAAACGTTTGGTACCCTTTCCAGTTAAGGGTCCAGGGGTTAGTCCATAATAACGTTCTTGTGAAACATCATTTATAAATCTAGGTACAGGATAAACAATTTCATATTCCTACAATTTTCAAGATGATGATGCATTTTGTCTCGTATAAGCATTATATCTTTGAGTGCGAGAATCATATGCATGAACAAGGCAATAAGCATTTGCATGGTATGAAGTGTTTTGAAAATGATATGCAATCGGTTGTTGATGATAATAAAAGTTTGGTCGTTTTTGATCATTTGACACTTTCTTTACCGTTGCATGAATTTTCTTCTTGTTATTTCTCTTATATGGTTTTGTCCCTTTAGGAACCCACATAAGTTTACCTTTCTCGACATTGTTCTTTGACTTACAAAAGAGACGATCATGTCCACCTTTGTTACAATAGGAACCGATAATCGAAGGTCGTTTAGGAACTTCATATTTTCGCGTTTTAGGAGTATGATCTATCTTTTGGACAAAAATATATCATATCCTAAACCTTCATTATTTTGTCCCATTCGACCATAGCTTAATAATCCATCAAGGATTTCATTGCTTTTGGTAAATTGATGAATTTTGTTCTCAATTTTAGTCTTTTCTTTTTCAAGGTTGTTGACCTTGTTTTTCAAGAAAATTTCTTGATCACTAATTTGGGCCAAAAGTTTATCATTTTCGTTTTTGAGTCTAAGCCTTACGCTCGAGATCTTTTTCAATAAGATCTTCAAAGTAGACCACTTCATTCCCTTTTTGTTCCAACTCATAGAGAGGTTCCTTTTCTCTTAACTCAAATACTTTTGATGACTCTTCCTCGATTTTACCACTTAAAGTTTTTTCGAGTTGTTCAATACGAGAGTGATATGAAACATTCGAATCAAAAACTGATTGATATCGAATTTTCAAATCAGAAAGTTCAACCCGTAAGTTTTGATTGTCATCACTTAGTTGACCTCTTTCAATTTCTAGCTCCTTAGTTTGAAAATCAAGATAACATACTTCAACTTCAAGATTTCTTTTGATTTTTTGAAAATGATTGTTCTCAAGTTTTAAGCGATCGTTTTGAAGAGTGAGACTAGAAATTTCCTCATTGTATTTGATATGCAATTCATTCATCAATCTCACTTCTTTTTGTTGAAATATGCACTTTTCTTCAAATATCTCTTTTTCAAACTTAATCAAACAAAATCTACTATTAAGCTTATCATAGCTTAATTTCAATCTTTGAATAACATCTGAATTATTGATACTTGATTCAAAAAGAGTGTTAGGAGGAGAGTTTACCTCTTGAGTAGAAGTAGAAGGTTGATCTTCTGAAGAAGATGCATCACTTAGTCCCATGAGACAGATTAACAATTTCTTCAGTTGATTCTTGTTCAGCTTCATCCTCACTTAGATCCCAACCGTTTTCAGCCACGAGAACACGTTCCTTAGCAAGCTTAGGGCATTCCCATTTAAAATGGCCCGATTGTTCGCATTCAAAGCAAAGATCTTGTGGCTCTTTGGCAACTTGTTCCTTTGGTTTGTTAGGAACATATTTGTTGGCATTGTTGTAAGCATTAGGATCTTGTTGTACAACTTTGCCTTGGTTGTAGTTGTTTACCGGATAAGTACTCTTGTAGTTAGGCCTTCCTTTATAATTGAATAACACCTTGTTTTGGTTGTTCGATTTAAGGAGTCCTTTTCCGTACATATGAGCCTTGCTTTGGAGAACTCTACGAAGTTGCCTCGTTAGAAGTATAATATCTTGCTCATCTAAATTCTGGAGCTCTTCGTTTAAGTCTTCTCCATTTTCATCCTCATCGATCAATATAGCAATATAGCCTTTAAGGCCATATTTTTCTTTTTATCTTCCACTCTAGGAATAACCTTTTCCGGAATATTATCCTTTTCATATGCACGAAGATTACTGAATAAGTTATCAATAGTGTAGATATTGAAGTTATGCATTTCCTTTATCGTAGTCACCTTCACTTTCCAATTTGGAGGCAAAGCCTTCAGTATTCTACGATTTTTCTCATTCATAGTGTATACCTTACCAAGTTGGGAAAGCTCATTGATGATACGTGTAAACCTTGTTTCCATATCTATGATGGTTTCACTATCTTGCAACTTAAAGTTTTCTTATTCTTGGATTAGTATATCCATACGAGATTCTTTAATGTCGATAGTACCTTCATAGGTAATGACCAATTTGTTTCACATTTCTTGTGCGGACTTGCAGTTATTAACACGTTTGTATTCTTTTTCTGCAAGGGCACTTATGAGAACCGTTTCTGCTTTCGTGGCAATATTCATTAGTTCCTCATCTTCACGAGTGTATTCACCCACTTTCTTTTCAATGACTATGTCATCTATTATTTTAGTTGGTATAATAACACCGTCTTCAATGGCCATCCAAACTTTGACACCTTGCGCTTTAGCATATATCCTGAATCTTATTTTCCATGTGGCAAAGTTTGTTCCATCAAAGAAAGGAGGTCTTGAACTAGAAAGACCTTCACCACATCCAATGGTATTCAGATACGCCATAAACTTTTTGTATATGCCTGTAATCTG
This sequence comes from Oenanthe javanica, assembly GCA_008931105.1. Lineage (NCBI taxonomy): Eukaryota > Viridiplantae > Streptophyta > Magnoliopsida > Apiales > Apiaceae > Oenanthe > Oenanthe javanica. The sequence goes on along the minus strand of QRFB01000523.1, from coordinate 27,344 downwards.
TAGAGACTAAACAAACACGTTAAAAAGCCCTGCGCTGATGCCAATTGATAGGTCTCAAATAATGGGTAATAATGACGTAATTAAGATAGAAGGGGGTCTCAAATAATGGGTAATAATGACGTAGTTAAGATAGAAGGGGGGTTGAATAACTTGGGATTGAATAACTTAATTACCCTTTTTTAAAAAATATTAACGGCGTTTAAAAATATTTTTTTACCTCTTAAAAATTGTTACCCTTTTTAATCCAATTTTTAAGTGCGGAAAGTAAAGAGTAAGGGAAAGAGAATACTGTACAAGGATTTTTATCCTGGTTAGGACCACTTATATATTGTTAACTAAATATATAAGCCCCCTTAGTCCAGTCCCCGAGCACCTCCCCGGTCTCGAGATTTTGTTACTTAAACACACTCCTTAGCGTAGGCGGAGAAGCCTTTACAACATACAAATATTTATCTTGAACAGTAATTTCCCGTTACTTTCTCAAAATAATTGTACAAAAACCTACAAGACTTGTCTCGGACAATAACTACCCGCTATCTCCTCAAAGCCGTTGTAGCCCTTGGTGTAGTATTTGTACTTCTAACAAATTACGGTCTTGGGTCTTAGATCGGGTCTTGGGTCTTTCCTTTTCGTCACGACGAAAAGACAAATAACTCCCTGTTAGAATACCTAAGGCTTGGGTCTTAGAACAAGGATCATCTCATTTCACTTCATCTCGTGTAAGTGTAGAATACAATATCTACAAAAATCACCTTTCAAACAAATTTTTTTTTTTGGTCTAGAATGTTACAGTTCTAGGCCGATGCAAAAATAATATTCTAACAAGTCTAACAAGTAAGAATATTAATGCAACAATTCACACAAGTTATATTTAAAGCAATTAAGAAATAAATACGAATATAACTTAAGTGCAAATTATAATAGGAAACTATTCACCAATCACAATTGGATAATTTTTAAATTTTAGCCAACTCATTTCTGACCATTGAATAATTAGATCAATGGTTGGGATTAAACTTACGCTATATAATACAGCGTATACGCTATATAATATAGCATAAGTTTAATTTTTTTTAATTCCCTTTCTAATCCTATAAAGCTTACGCTGTATTATATCTTGCAGGTTGACTGCACCTCATTTACACTAGATTTCGAGATAAGTAGTAAGCTATACTATTTTTGTGTGATATTTCTCCACTTTTTCTCTCCCGTTTCATATCAAATTTCAGAACAAAATTTAGAAGATTCAAATTTCGTAACAAGTGCTTCGTCAAAGTTTAGAAGATTCAAGTTTCATAAAGTGTTTATCAAAGTTTCTTGAATTAGCAATGGGATAATTCAAGAATACTATTGTTGATTTTGATTTGTTTGATTTTGATGTTTTTATTGAATTGGTTTTTTTTATGGTCATATTTAATTTGATGTTTTTATATATTATTGAATATGGCTCGTTTTGGGTTTTGGTTAAAAAGAACAGGTTTTGGTTGATTAAAAGAATGAAAAAGATGAAGAAAATAAATTCTGCCTTGTGCTATATAATATAGAGTAAGTTTTTAACCCTTTCAAAAAGCTTACTCTATATTATATAGCGTAAACTTTTAACACTTTTAAAAAACTTACTCTATATTATATAGCTTAAGTTTTTAACCTTTTTAAAAAGTTTACACTGTATAATATAGCGTAAACTTTTAACCCTTCACACATTTTGCACGTGCTGTTTAAGGGTTCTTTAGGTAATAAAAAAAATTATGACTTGCGTTATATTATACAGCATAAACACTATTTAACATATCGTATACTTTTTTTTTAATTTCTAATCTCAACCCTTGATTTTAAATTTCAATGGTAATAGATGGGTTGGTCTTTTAAGACACTATATCCAACTGTGGCTGTAGAACCGGCCCCATTATAATATTAATATATATATATATATGGCCGAATATAATTTAAATGGCCTAAGATATATATATGTATATATTGTATTTATATATTCTTGAAGAATATATAAAAAGCCGGGTCACTCTTAACACTTTCGTGCTAAACAATGTGACTAGTTAATAACCGTTCTGTTTGCTAGTTGGCTAAACGCCAAACTTAATTACTTGCACTTACGAGACTTCGAAGGTTACTAATAGGATAGTTAAGCTTTGATCTAAAACTTGTTCAAAATAGAACACGTTATGCACAGATAAAATTCAAGCCAAGATTATAGTGATTCAAAGTCAACGATAAAGAATTTGTTTGAATTTAATCCAAATCTAGAATACAAGCTTAGGACATTTTTACACAAACCACTAAAAAGTGTTCGTGTAAGAAAAAGATCAAACACCGAAAGGAAGTAAAAATAGAGGAATATTAAAATAAACACTATAGAGTGCAAGTCTAAATTCAAACTTCCTTTTTAGGCACTTTGATTGTCGGATATAATATGTCGAAGCACTTGGCCGGTTAAGGCTAGAATGAAAAGTCTTTAAAAGATTCTCTTTAATTAATAGGCAAAGGTTGCCACAAGTTCGCCAGAATAATTCGTCAAAATTTCGATCGGAAAAATCACAAAGATTGGATTTTTCACTTATCAAAATTGTCGAATATTCAAGAGAACAAGATGGATAGTTGAAGGTCTTTTTGTTTCCAAAAAATTACCAAAACCTTGCCGGAAAAATTCGCCGGAGTTTCGACCGGAAAAATCAAAGTGGCCGGATTTTTCCAATACGAAAGGGGCCGAATATTCAAGCTAGAATTCTGGAAAATGGTCCTTTCATTCCTCAAACATATGTACTTGAAACTACAATAGATGATGAAAAAAATACCAAACTACTGGGTTCCTAAAAAAGTTTCAGAGTATACTGACACTGAAAGAGAAAAAGTATCTCTGGATGGTTGCTTACAATTTATCATCATTGAAGCATTTGACAATGTCATGTACGACAACATTGTCAACTGCACTAGTGTCAAGTAAATATGAGAAACCATTGAGATACTCTATGAAAGAACATAAGATGTGAAAGACAATCAGAGATAGATACTGGTGTCTCAGTATGAAGCTTTCATGGCCAAACCAAGTGAAGGGTTGAATGATATGTTTGAGAGATTTAATAGGTTGATAAATGACCTGCAGCTGCATGGAAAGTTTTATGACAAAAAGAAGGTAAATATGAAATTCATGTTGACACTTCCTGACCGTCTAGAGCACATGGTTACTTCTATAAGAGAAGGAAGGGATTTATCAAAATTTTATCTTGAAACATTATATGGCATACTTAAAACCTATGAGCTAGAGCTGCTACAAAAGAGAACTATTCAGTCTGGTCAAAGAAGGAAGATGACCGATACTTTAAATGCTCTAGTAGCTCAAGATCCAAAGATGTTGCAACTGTAGAAGTCTCAACATCAACAACACATCAAGATTGATGAGGTCACGGATGAAGATGAAAGTGTAACTCTTGAACTCAAGGATGGTGAAAAAGATGAGTTCTACACTTTGGAGGAATATTTTGCAAGATAGATCCAAGCTAAGGTGTTACAACTATAGTGAAATGGGGCATTTTTAACAGAATGAAAAAAGCCAAAACAAGTGAGAAGAAATGACAATGAGTATGAGGAACTCAAAGCAAAGTATGATGCCTTGCTCAAAAAGCAACAAGGAAGGGCTTTTGTGGCTAAAGGAAAGTGTTGGGAAGATTCTAATGATGAAGATGAGGAAGAATATGGAAATCTTGTTCTCATGGAAAACCCTAGAGAGGGTTCATCCACTTCATCAAGTCAGGTACCCATTCTTATTACTATTGATATGACTACATCTCAGAATGAGAAAACTGTTGAAAGTTTAAGTTTTGAAGTTTTCAATATTCATACAAGCATGCTAGCTGCTAATGAGGATATTGTCAAATTGTCTAGTGCTAATGAGTTATTGAGAATTAAGAATAATGAACTGGAACTTAAACATAATTCTTTTGAGTCCTTATAAGAAGAAAATGAGATTCTTAGAAACAAGGTTGTTTGTGCTTCCCAGATTGAGGAATTTCTCAGAAAACAGATTTCTGAGAATGAACTCAAAATCAAGGCTTACAAGAATTCTTCATCCCTGTTAAAATCATACCATAATGATAATACTGAAAATCAAAAGATGGGTATAGGGTTTAACTATGAGAAGAAAAATGAAAAGAATCATACTGTTGAGGAAGACATCAAACATACTGTCAAATCGTCCATTTTAAAAAAAGTTAAGAATCCCTTGTTTAAAAAGGCAGAATTTGAATTTGATGAGGAAGCATTAGTGATCAAACAAGAGATAAATGATGAGGACAATGAAGTGACCACTAATTCCCTTAAGGCAAAAGACACTATCAAAATCCCCAAGGCAGTTAGTTTTAACCTTGACAGTAATAAATGTTTAAAAGATGCTGTCAACACTGGCAAGACAGTAAGTTTTGAAGCTGTTGTCAAGACTGTAAGATCAAAACATACTATCATGACAACTCCATCTAAATCTAATGTCAACACCAGTATGATAGTAACTTCTAAACATACTTTCATGAAGACTAAAAAGAACAGAAATGGAAAATTAAGAATAAATAAGAAGACTAGTTATGGCTATATTCCTAATGCTCCTAGAAATTATGCAACAATTATGGATCTTATAGTTATCTAACTCATGTCTGTAACAAAAACAAGTCTAATGTCAAGAATGTTACCTCTGTGAATGGAAATTTATATAGCATGCCTTTAAAGAACAAACAAGTATCTAACTGTGGTGATTTTGATTGCATTTCATGTAAAATGAACATGATGAGTATGTGCTTTAACATGCCTTTTACTAATGATCAAGAATGCCTGCATAAGAATGATAAAACTGAAAAGGCAAAGACTCCAAGTCCTCCTAAAGTTAGGATGGACAAGCCACCCAAGAACAAAGCTATCAAACCAGTAATTAAAACTGAATCGGTAGCTACATGAGTCATGCTAAAAGCAAAAGAAAGAACTACAAATAATCCAACTTCAAACTGTGATCTAGCTAAGCAAAATGGACCCAATGAAAGTTAGGTACCAAAAGCAACTTGAGATATTTGCTTTGCAGGGCAACAAGAAAAATAAAAGAATTATATGGATCATTGACAGTGGATGCTCAAGATACATGACAGGTGATAAAGCCCTGCTATCATAGTTCAAGGATATGGATGGCCCTTATGTAACCTTTGGTGATAATTGCATTGGTTTCAAAATGGGACATGACATACTGGAAGTTGGAAACTTAAAGATAGAGAAAATTGCTCTAGTAAATGGTTTGAAGCATAATTTATTGAGTGTAACTCAATTTCGTGGAAGAGGATTCCAAGTGAGTTTTGATCAAGACAGATGCTTCATTATCAACAAGAAGACAGGAGAAGAAGGTGTTCAAGTAGTTTGAAAAGGAAGCCTCTTCGTAGTTGACTTGGATTCAGTAAGAAAAGAAAAGTCTACTATTTCTACAGTAAGGCTTCCCCATCTGAAAGTTGGTTATGGCACAAGAAGCTTTCCCATTTGAATTTTAAGGCAATGAATTATCTAATGAAGAGAGAATTAGTGAGAGGATTGTGTGAGAATTGCTAGAAAGGGAAGATAAGGAGAGCTACACACAAAAGCACTCCTAGTGGTTCAATTAATGAAGCATTTCAACTGATATACATGGACTTATTTATTTGGAATAAAGGAGAATTACAGAAGAAAGCTGTCAGCTAATAATTAGGAATTATATTCTTATTGCAATTTAATTTTTTGTTTGTAGTTGATATGCAACTCTCTATATAAACACTTTGTGTAACCTAATTGTAATAGTCGAAGTGTTAAGATTTGTGAGAGCATAGAGATAGAGAGAGTTGCTATGAAAACACAAAGAAACTGCTAGGGTTTGTGTACACCTTAGGAGAGTTTGTATTTAAACATCAATAAATACAAACAATATTCATTCATATCTTTGTGTTTTGATCTTTATTATTAATTTGAAGCTTTAATTCTTATTGAATTGATTTTAATCAGGAAGAAAAAGAATACAAGTATTCAACCCCCCTCCTACTTGTGTAACTGGGGAAAAATTGGTATCAGAGCCTAAAGCTTAAAATTGATCAAAGATGTCTGGAAACAAAGATGGGAATTCTAAGATTCCTATGCTTAAAAGAAACGAGTACACTCACTGGAAGGTTAAGATGCTGCACCATCTGGAAGCTATAGACCGTGACTATCTTGACAGGATTTGTGAATGACCCTATGTGCCCCCAAAGCTTGTGCCTCAAACCATTGAAGAAGGAAAATAACTGAAGAACACTTCATTGAAAAACAAAAGGATGAATGGACAAAAGAGAACAAGGAAAATGTCCTTAAGGAGGCAAAAGTTAAAAACATTCTCTTTAACAGTTTGGATTCTGTTTTTACAAACTGTATCATATCATGCAAAACTGTTAAAGAGATGTGGACAAAATTTGAAGTGCACTGTGAAAGGACTAAAGATGTCAAGAAGAATGCTAGGTCTCTACTAATTCAGGAATATGAGTATTTTGAAGCAAAATCTGGAGAATCTATTACTGAGATGTATTATAGGTTCACAAAACTCCTAAATGAGATGGCAATACTTGGTAAGGTTTATGATTCTGAAGATACAAACACCATGTTTCTGAGAGCACTTCCTGAAAAGTGGGACAACAAAACTACATCCATAAGGGAAGCTAGATATTTGGTTGAAGGCAGACTCAAGACATAAGATTTAGAGATGCAACAGAGGAAGAATAAGAAATCTGTGAAGATAAAATCTGTGAAACTTTTAATGGAGTCTGAGAAAGAACAACAGGAAGAACCCATAGAAGCTAGAATCACGGATTCAAGGAAGAAAGGTAAAGTTGTTGTTGAGTCAGATTCTACTGACACTGGCTCTGATTCAAGTGAAGAGATTGATCTAAGTCAAATGATGGCTATGTTTGATAAGAATTTCAAAAGAATGAAATTCATTAAAAGAACTGGTAAATTTAGCAAGAGGCCATCATTCAAGAAGGAAGATGAAAAAGATGAGAAAAGCAAGAGCATTATAATCAAACTTGATAAAGCAAAGTTCAAGTGTTTCAACTATTGAATATTAAGGCACTTTGTTAGTGAAAACACTTATATCAACAGGAACGGATTGGGAATATTCAAGCTCAGAGGATGAAATTGATTATAAAAATCTAGCATTGATGGCCTCCTCCTAGAGAAAATCATAATCTCCCAAAGAACCTTCATCTCCTAAGACTCAGGTATCAATCTTCACTCCTGAATCCTTAATTAATTTAGACTCTGATGGTATAAAAATTATGCAAAGTGAGATTAAGAATATAATGACAAACAGTAGGTCTCTCACTAATGAAAGTGAAAGGTTAAGGGAAGAAAATTTAACATTGACAAAAAGGAATAACCATTTAGAGTCTGAGTTAGATTTAATGGAACAATATAAAAAGGATTCTGAGAAATATAGTCACAACTACACTGAGATCTTGAAAGCCTATGACTATGTTAAGAACGAACTAGAGGAAGAAAGACTTAAGTTTAGAGTCTGGTAGAAAAGTTCAGGAAATTCTCAATAATAAAAATGTGTGTCAAACTGCTGGTCTAGGCTATGACAAGAGTCAAGGCAAAAGACCTATTGTTGAGAATGATAACAATAAAGAAGCCAGCCAAACTAAAAAGTCTAATGACAAAAGTACATTTATCCCTATTAAGTTTGTGACTCCTGAACAAAAGACTAAGTTACTTAAAGAAACTACATACTTATTTGTCAATGGTTCCCATGTTGTTGATTAAAAGATAGATGCACAAGGAGCTAATAAATCTCAGAAAAACATTAACATAGGGTACTTGTCTAAGTTAAAGGAAAGGCTAGAGAACTTGTCATAGTCTACCAAAACTAGGAGATATAGGAATGGTAATGAAGGCATTAACAAGGCCAATAATTATCAAAAGGATCCTAATGCTCCTAGAAAGAAGTGTTACAGATGTGGAAATCACAACTATTTAGCTCTAGACTGTAAAATAAAATTGAGAAGAAATCAGAGTCTATTCCTTCACAGACTCTGAAAAGTCACTACATTCCACGAAAGTCTTGTTCTCACTGTAGTAGCATATTTCATTCTATTTATATGTGTAGAGACTATCATGATTTGTATTACAATTTTTATGAGCTAAAATCTTCAATTGATAAAAGTTGGTATGACACTGTCAAGACTCCACCAGAGTCTAAAGAAACAAAGGAGACATGTAAAACAAAAGTGAAACATACTAAGTCTGTTTCACCCAAAGTTAGTAGAAAAGGATTCAAAATTGTTTGGGTCCCCAAAACATCTAACTAGTTGCTTTATGTATGCAGGGAACTAGAAAAAAGAAAGTAACTCTAATCCTGGAAAGTGGATGCTCAGGACACATGACTAGAAAAAATCCCTGCTTACAGACTTTGTGGAGATGGCTGGCCCAGAAGTATCTTTTGGAGATGGCAACAAAGAACAAATATTGGGATATGGCAAAATTGTACTTGGAAATGTCATCATTGAAGAATTATCTCTAGTTGATGGCTTGAAACACAACTTGATAAGCATTAGTCAACTTGGAGATAAAGGTTTTCATACTGGTTTTGACAACAAAGAGTGTCTTATAACTCGCAAAGAAATAGGCATTTTGGTTTTCAAAGGGAACAAACATGGTAACATATATGAAGCCAGCTTGGAGGATTGCATTCACAATGAAGTCACATATTTATATAGCAAGGCCTCAACTGAAGAAAGCTGAAAATGGCACAAGAAACTATCACAAATCAATTTCAAAACACTCAACAAGTTGGTGAAACAGAATCTTGTGAGAGGACTACCACAAGTTGACTTTGTTCAAGATGAACTTTATGAAGCATGTCAACTTGGAAAGTAAAGGAAAACAACTTTCAAGAGCAAGACAATAAACACAATTTATGAACCCTTTTATTTATTACACTTTGATTTATTTGGTCCAGTAAATGTGATGTCAATTAATAAAAAGAAATATGCTATTGTCAATTTAGATGATTTTACAAGATTCACATGGGTTTTCTTTCTATATTCAAATGATGCATCTCCACAACACATAATAGATCATATCACTTTTCTGGAAACAAAATCAAAGAAAACAGTTAGAGTGTTAAGAAGTGACAATGGTACTGAATTCAAAAATTCAATCATGGAGGAATACTATGCAACAAAGGGAATTACTCAACAATTTTCTGCACCAGGAACACCCCAATAAAATGGAGTTGTGGAGATAAAGAATAGAACACTCGTAGAAGCTGTCAAAACAATGTTGGCAGAGTTTAAATTACCAGTATATTTCTGGGCTGATGCAGTAAATACAAAATGTTTTACTCAAAACTGTACATTGGTTAATATGCATGGAAAGACTCCATATGAAATGGTAATGAACAAGAAGCCTAGTTTGAAACACTTTCACATATTTGGTTGCGAGTGTTTTGTACTGAAAGTACATCCTGAAAATCTAAGCAAATTTAAAGCCAAGACTTATGAAGTAATTTTTCTTGGATATGCATCAAATACAAAGGCATTCAGAGTGTTTAATCTCAGAACAAGAATTGTTATGGAATCTATTCATGTTGCATTTGATGACAAAAAGATTATAGGATTGCAGGATGAATTAGAGTCTACAATACTGGAATTTGAAATTTTGAAAAGTTCTGAGATAAATGAAGATAATGAGGATGAAGAGATTCAAATAACCCCTGAAACAACATAGGAACCTGCAAACTCTGTGGGGGAGCCAAAAAATTCAACTCCAAATAATTTAGAGTCTAACAGTTCAGAGTCTACCCAGACAGAGTCTAGATAGACAGAACCAAGTTTTTCAGAGTCTAACTCATCAAGATCTAGATTAGGCAACTCTGAATCCTTATCAGAGGCAAACAATTCAGGGGAGCCTCTTCATTTGAATTTCACTCATACACAGGAAATGCCAATGATTTAGGGGGAGCTTTAAATTCAAGAATCAATCTTCCATCAGCTAGAAAATGGGCAAGGGATGACATTCCTGATTTGATAATTGGTGATCCTAAGAGTAGTTTACAAACTAGAGCAGCCTCTCAAAATGCATATCTTTATAGTCGTTTTCTCTCAAAGAATGAACCCAAGAAAATTGAGGAAGCATTACAAGACCCTGATTGGATTATTGCAATGCAAGAGGAATTGAATGAATTTGAGAGAAATAAAGTGTGGAAACTTGTACCAAGACTCAGAGATAGATCAATTATCGGACCAAAATGGGTGTTCATAAAAAAACTTGATGAGAATAGAACTGTGATTAGAAACAAAACAAGGCTAGTTGTAAAAGTATACCCTCAGGAGGAAGGAATTGATTATGATGAAACTTTTACACCAGTAGCAAGATTAGAAGCTATGAGAATGTTTCTTGCATTTGCAGCTCATTCAAAATTCAAGGTGTATTAAATGGATGTAAAAAGTGCCTTTTTGAATGGAAAATTGGAAGAAGAAGTCTGTGTGGAGCAACCACCAGGGTTTGTTGATCCAAAGTTTCCTGATCATATTTACAGGTTAGACAAGGCACTATATGGATTGAAGGAAGCACCAAGATCATGGTATGAAATCTATCAAAATTTCTTCAAGAAAATGGATTCATTAGAGGTACCATTGGAAAAACTCTTTTTATTAAAAAACACAAATATGATATTTTGCTTATCCAAATTTATGTTGATGATATTATATTTGGTTCTACTAATGAAAAACTTTGTGAAAAGTTTAGCAAGTTAAGGCAGTCAAATTATGAAATGAGCATGATGAGAGAATTAAACTTCTTTTTAGGACTTCAAGCCAAACATAATGATGATGGAATTTTCATCAATCAATCAAAGTATGTAAAAGAACTATTGAAGAAGTTTGATATGCAAGATAGTGCAACTGCCAAAATTCCCATGTCAACAGCCACTAAGCTAGACTCTAACTCAAAAGTAAGAAAGTTGACAACACTAGCTATAGAGGTATGATTGGCTCATTGTTATATTTAACTACTAGTAGACTAGATATAATGTTTAAAACATGCCTGTGTGCTAGATTTTAAGCTGACCCTAGAGAATCACATTTAATAGCTATGAAAAGAATTTTTAGATATCTCAAGGGTGCACAAACTCTGGGACTTTGATATCCTAGAGAATATGATTTTTCAGTAATTGGCTATTCAGACTCTAACTATGCAGGATGCAAAGTGGACAATAAAAGCACAATAGGTCAATGCCAATTTCTTGGCAATAAGTTAATTTCTTGGTTTAGCAAGAAACAACAGAAAATTTCAACCTCAACATCTGAGGATGAATACATAGCAGCTGGAAGTTGTTATACTCAAATTCTATGGATGAGAAATCAGTTACTTGATTATGGACTAACATTCTCAAATATTCCTATGTATTGTGATAATACTAGTGCTATTAAAATTGCAGAGAATCCATTCCAACATTCTAGAACAAAGCAAATTGATGTCAGGTATCATTTTATTAGAGAACATGTTGAAAATGTTACTATGGCACTTCATTATGTTCCAACTGACAGACAGATTGCAGACATATTAACCAAGCCACTTGATGACTCTACCTTTCTCAGACTGGTAGGTGAATTAGGTATGTTAAATATGTAAGTGATCAATCATAAAAGAAGTAAGGTATGTACTCTAATTATAGTCCCTGATTTATCAAAATATAGTTTGTTATTGCAACATTTTTTTGGTATTTTATCTTGACAGAGTCTAACTCCTAAACTTTGACGAGTCTGTAAACTCTGATGAGTTTGTAAACTCTAACGATTCTGTAAACTCTGACGAGTCTGTAGACTCTACGAGTTTGTAGACTCTATGAGTCTGTAGACTTTGAGATTCTTTAGACTCTGAGAATGTTAACGCCTACACTCTGAAATGGATAGACTTCGTGCCTATAGACTTTGATTACGTTTCAACCATTTAAATGACTTGAAATAGGCGGTAACAGTTACTTTTGACTTGAGATGGGCTATAGACTCCTGTGTATTGTGTGCAACTTTAACAAAATAGAATTTTTCTTAATACAATTTACTCACTTTTTTATTGCAATTATTTTATAAGGCAAAAATACTAACAGAGCTCTTCACGAAACCTAGCTAATTTTCAAGCATTTTCATCACTTTTAACTCAAAAATTTCAGGTATTCTATGACATTACGAGAATAGATGACAAAAAGAAGAGTCTACCTACCATGATTTATCCACAGGTATTGCAGGTAAAACTCACTATCTACAAACTTTCTCTCTATAATTATTCATTTTTTGGTGGTGAAATGGTGCATGAACAAGTAATGGAAAACCCCCTGCACCTACCAAAGTAACCAAATCCCCTTCCACTAAACAATCTTCAAAACAAAAATCCAAAAAAAAACCAGCCTTTGCTGTCTCTCAATAGGCACCAGTTGTAAAGAGAAGGAGACTAGTACAATCAAGGCTTATAGATGAGCCAAGTGATGAGTAGCTCAACCCTTTGGAGAAACAAGTTATTGAAGAACTCTCTTTACTTAAAGAGGGTCATGATACACTTGATTCTAACCTTCAAACCAAGTTTGTAGACTCTCAAAAGGCTACAGACTCTGATAAACCTAGGAATCCACCTCAGGATTCTGGAATTGAGTCTCCTGAGAAATGTTTTGCTAAGAAATACAAGAGGTTGAGGAAGGCTTATTCTGCACACACACACACAAGCCTATAATTGCTAATAACCCTGTTTTACAGGAAACATATGCTCTCAAGGCTCATGTAGAGCCAGACTCTGAAAATAAGACAATTTCTGAACCAAAGTCTAATGTTGAGTAAGAGTCTAAACTGCCTTCAGACATTGATCATGACACATTTTGGGAAGGATTGCCATTAGATGCAACCTCATGTCTCATTGATGAAATCATTACTCCAAATGATGAGGTACTGCTATTTCTATATCCTTTGGTAGAATCACTAGAAGATCCTCAACTCTACAAGACACAACAACAACTCTTGAATCTTCTTACAACCTATGAATCCCTAAGAAAGAGAATGAAGAAAGAGCTACAAATGTCAGCACAGGATGTGGTGATAAATCACTATAACTATCTCTTTAACTCTTCATTATAAGATAAAGCATCAGGGATCATAGAAAGCAGGACTAATGAAGTTCTCAAAGCACTTGGTATGCCATACTCTAAACAGCAAATCACAAAGAAGCCTAAAAAGCATAAGGTTCTCAAAAGTTATGAATTAGAGTCTGTTAATGAGTTGGAAACTGAGATTGAGCAACCAGTTTTTGACTATGAAGCAATTTGGGATAAAGGAATTACCTACAGGACATCAATTGATTGGATTTCTACTATTCAGCCTCTTCCAAGGAAGGTGGTTGATTATCTTGTCAAGAATGTAAGGAAGGTGGCCAATAAATATATATATCCAACCTATCAAAGTAGATTAGATCAAATCAAGGGCTCATACTATCAGAAAATTGTAAGGGAACTGCATGATTCCTTTAACATGACTCATGCCCAGGCCATCAATGCCATCCATGCAAGGACCATTCTCAATAAGAACTTGGATACATTAACAATGGTAGAACTACATGAGGAAGAAGGTGTTTCAAGTAAGTTAGAGGATGGGACTAGTGCACCAGTGGTGGCTAGTGAGAAAGGTGCTCAGTCTGCCTCACCCACACAAGAACCACCTAGTCAGAGGTTGGGTGATAGTGGGGCAGGGGAGCATGCTGTTAGGCCCTCCTTGGCAACTCTCACATATGCTATTGAAAACCCTAGTGATATGGGAGGACAGACTCTAATAGATGCTCATGAAGAATTTCAACAATATATTCTATTAGAGTCTATCCACCTTGAAGGGGAGTCTCAATCACCAACAGTCCAAGATGGTGACACTCAGACTTTGGGTTCTAATGAAGTCATACTGAAGTAGTCAGAGTCTAGAGTAGACCCTGAGATTGGAATACTGGAGCCAACAAACTCTGGAAAGAAAGAAGAAGTTAGTATGCGTTCAGGGTCTGTTGCTGCTCACCCCTTGGTGGAACCCCTAGCCTTCAGACATTTGATGGGGTACCCCTCCATCAAGGTGGTTCAGGTATTGAAACAACTATCATCTCTCTCACCCCCTCTTCTTTAGGATCATTGAGTGCACCCTCCAAATTAAGGGAAAAAATAAATAAGAGGCAGACAGTAGTCCATACAAAAGGAGCTGTAGAAAAGGCTGTAGAGAGCCTGAGTGAGATTGAGAGAGTGGGTGCCTAACCCTACTCTGAGGATGAGAGATTAAGATATCCTGAACCTAGCTTCACTTATTGGGATCAAGATTTTCCAAAGAGTTGGTCCAATGAGTTGGCGTAGGAGATGGATGAAAATTCTTTTGTTTTAATAATGCAGATTAGCGAAAATGAGGAAGCTCAAGCTGCTAAAAAACCATGGTAAAGCATAATCTAACGTAATATGTGTTAGTAATTGTGCTATAGAGACAATACTTTTTATATTTTAAGAAAAATATTTATTATTAAGGATTATGTTTTATTTTTTATTTTTTATTTATTATATTTTATTTACTACGTAATAAATTGAAAGCATAATAAATGTCCTTGGAATTTTGATACGTATTATATATCTTTAAGTATGTGACTTAAAAATGAGATTATATGAATAATATCTTATTCCTAAAATTCCCTAGTCGAGTATTATTATTTAAGGACAATAATAATGCACAAAGACTAGTATGTTTCTTGACAGATGACCACATCTCATTGGTCATAGGTATGGTGATACTAAAGTCAAGAACATAAGTGCATGTCTCAATGCATGGCACTAGAATGACCCGCCGTGAGATTCTACATGTTAAATAATTGTCATAAGTAATTCTTACTGTGATAATGGTGTAATGATCCTTAGACCTGAAATCATTATATTTCTATACGAGAATTAATATACTTTGATTACATTAAAAGTTACCTTTGA
>QRFB01000522.1:71197-90636 GCA_008931105.1 Oenanthe javanica | reverse complement strand
ATAAAACATAATCCTTAATTGTTTTCAATAAAACATTAAAAGTATTGTCTCTAGGACACCAAATATTAACAATATTGACCTTTAGTTATTGGCAGGGCTTCAGTCTCTTGACTTGACTTTCACTCAATTCCTTCCTTATCACTTAATTGGTTATCACCTTGACTAGAAGTCTTTNGTATAATAATCTGCTTTCTCCATTTTAGACACCTCACTAGTAGATAACTAATAGGTTTCTTGAAGTGAGTCCTCATGGTAGTATTGACCTTTAGCTGTTGGCAGGGCTTCAATCTCTTGACTTGATTCTCACTCAATTCCTTCCTTATCACTCCATTGGTTGTCACCTTGACTAGAAGTCTTTTTGGTGATTTGGGTTTTGAGATCATAACAGTTTCAGAAACTATTAGAGTCACACTAATACCCTGAATTTTGGTAGGTGTATTAACATGAACCCCAACAACTTGCTGCTTAGAAGGCATCTCCTTTTCGTACTTCTTCTCCTTCTTTAAATTATCATTCTTTTTGTCACTTTCTTTATTGTCATCCTTCTTTTTCTCACCATCCTTATTACTCCTAGGCTTTGGCTTATTTTCATTCCTTTTATTGTCCTTTTCTTCTTCATCTTCTTTCTTATTTTTTAACTCTTGAGAAGCAAATTTAATCATTTCACTATTCATGGAATTCCTCTAAAATTTTCAGAATTATAATGTCATCTTCCTGATTGACTTCCTTTCTCTTAAGAAAATCAATTAAGCTAACTTGACTTCTATTGCATTGACTGAGATGTTGAGGAATCATGAAATGAGCCAGTTTGTTTCCCTTTGACATATACATCACTCCACCAGGAATACTGAATGCCTCAGGAAGAGCCTTGAATAGTAGATGACCTATCACTGAGGTTTTCAATTCTTCATCTTCCTAAGTTACTATCTCTATGGCTTTGTGTAGACATTCTAGCTCAGTGTATGATAATTTATTGAAAACAACAATTGAAAATTTGAAGTAGCCAGTTTCCAACTACACTACAAGTTCTTTGCACATATTCTTGTCTTTTGTTTCATATTTCACTCCTCTAACTTGAAAGATAACCTTTTCAAGGAGTTTCTTGTATTCCCAATGATGTCCCTTCAGTTGCACCTTGATGCCTTTCAGGGTCTACAAGAATTCCTTGTCTACAATAGGTTTAACCACCTCTTCCTTTAACTTTCTCATAACAGCTTTCTGCCTTTCAACTTCAATCTCCTCCCTTCTTTCTTTCTCCCCTTAGGGTTGATATCTTGGTGCCTGGGTAGGAATGAAGAATGAGTTGGCTGGAATTGAATGGGAACTTAAACTTGAGGTGTTTGGCCAGACACAGTTGNTCCCTTCTTTCTTTCTCCCCTTAGGGTTGATATCTTGGTGCCTGGGTAGGAATGAATAATGAGTTGTCTGGAATTGAATGGGAACTTAAACTTGAGATGTTTGGCCAGACACAGTTATGGTGGAGATGAGAGTTTAAATTTGGGCCAATTGAGTAGAAATTTGGTGAAGAGTGACACCTTGAGCTGAGCTAGAAGTCTCATAGTCTTTCTATAGAGAATCAACTATAGACACCACTTCTGAGAGAGTAGTGGAGAGAGTTGATTGATTATTGGTTAACATATCTGCCTTTTCATTCAATTTGGCTATTGTGAGGTNCATTGTGAGGGCTTCAGCTTTTACTTCCTTGGCTTTAAATTGGTAGAAGAGATTCACTTGGAAAGGAGCCAAGTCATGAATTAGAACATCATCAGGCAGCCTGTCTGCATGCCTATTTTTGTACAAAACCTCAACCATGTTATTGATTTTGGCCTATTTTTGCTGAGTTGCTATTTGAACATCAATCATTTCTTTGAATGTTTTCTCCATCTTCTCCAGTTTATCATTTATTTCTATAACCCTATGCCTGGATAATGAGGAATCTGATTTAGAGGTTGCATGAGCATAAAGACCACCATGATTTAATTTGTCTTCAGTGGCTTGATTGAAGTTGGACTTTAGTTACTTCATGTATTGCATCATAAATGGAATTTAGAGTGAAGACCTTCTCACATGAGCCAATAGAGGTTAAGTATTTCTCCATCATCCACTACATCATCTCCTCCATGCTCACAGTATGTTTATCATCCAACCAAGCATCTATATTGGCTGCTTCATATTCATCCATTTCAACATTTTTATCTTTAAACTCCTCTTGATCTTTGGCATATTCCAACATTATTGCAGCATAATCCTTGTTAGGTAGATGAGAAGTGAGAAGTTATTGGGCTATGTGGTACCAGTCATCCAATTGATCACCATATATTTCTTTGAGTTGTTCATCTGATAGTGACCGACCATGAGATGATGGTCCTGATTCCTTGTCATGTTGCACAGGTTTCATCCATTGTGATAAAAAGTTAGGTCTAGAGCCACTTGTTACAGTTGTCCCCTCAGTATCTATGTCCTCATCCAATTTCTCAGATGATTCTCTAGATACTGAATGGATGGGTGATTTCTCTCTAGGAGACAGTCTTTGAATGACTAGGGAGTGTCCAAGAGATGTCATTTACATGGTGTGGAGGTTCCCTGTATTTCCCAATATTTGTGAAGACACCTGTTGCTCCAATGGCTCATTAATGAGACCAAAGGAGGGTGGTACTCTCTCTTGCACAGAGTCTTGAGTAAAAACTCCTGAAACCTCTGTGTTTTTTATAGTGTCATTAGGAGATACCCCAACATGTATTCCCTGACCATCATTATATAGTTCCTGGGTGGTGAGCACGGTGTCAATCACCATGTCACTTGATTTTGGCTCAACAAAAGGAATAGATTCTTGTTGATCAAGAATTCATGTGCAATATGCACACTTGGTGGAGAAGAAATATTAGGAATAGAAGAGTGTGTTTCAAGATAACCATATGTAGGCTACACAAGTGGATACCTAGAAAATTCACTCCTTATATGAGGTGTGATTTGCAAAGGCACATCACTGTGTTACGTTTGTCTAGAGTTCCAAAAATGATTTTGGAAATAGACTTAATATATCCAATTCTACTTTTGTTCATCCTAGGAAAATCAATCAACTTAGCATTTTTATAATTTAAGATTGATTGAATGAAGCGAGGGAAAAAAAATTTCATTACCTTTCTTGGGAATCCTGGTTATGAGTTCTCCAAGTATGAGTTTGCCCACATTCAGCTTCTGATTGTACGCTAGAGAATATGCCAGCTTTAAGGCAATCATGTTGATTTGATCATAGCCAATCTTTCTGTAGGTAAAGACTCTGAGCAATGTATCAAACACAAAGGACCACTCATTTCTTAGAAATTTCTTGTTCAGTTTTCCAAGTTTGAACTTCTTCTCATCAACTCATTTTTCAACAGTGTCAGCATATCTAATTAGTTCCAGGAAATCAAGGAGATCATCTTTAGTTAGTTCATTGTCAAATTTTTCAGTTGGAAGAGATAGGCTTGCATTCACATCACTTTCATTGAAGCTAATGCTGACATATTTGATTTTGCAGTTGATAATGATTTTGGAGCTTCCATCTTCCAAAGCCACTTCCTCATAGTCTTCAATATTCCAGAATTATTCCAGAATATCTTACAGAGTTGGGTTTTGCTAGAAGTGTTTCCTTCAAGTATGATTCTATGTAGAACCTGGTGAAACATTTATATTACGGTTTTGCTCTAGCATCTTGAGAAATAGCTAAGAAGTTTGTGCCTAGGATGATGAACGTTGCAGTTACAGGTTTGTAGCTAGATGAAGCCATAGATTTAGTGTATAGAAAGGAGAGAGAAGAAATGAAGGTTTTTAGATAAAAGTGGATGAGAGTTCGAGTGCAACTGTTAAGAGCAAGAAGGTTTGTAAGTTTGCGATTAGGTGTAGAAATGAAATGTTAGATCTACTTTTCTATTTATATGATTTAGACAACTCGACTAGAATTGTAATCAATTTTGTATGTTCGAGAACTTAGAAAAATGAATAAAGTTACTTTAGTAGAGAACTTGTCAGAAATTGATCGGGAACTCATGTTTTTGTGTGTATATTCGAGAAGTCAACAATCGAGAAATCAATTTAACTTAATCAAGAATTCTAAAAAGTACTGAATCGAGAACTCTAGAAAACATAATTGATCGAGAACTCATTAAAGTTATTATTCGAGAACTCACAAGAGAGACACATAATCGAGAAGTCAGAAAAGAATGGCAACTTAATCACAAACTCCAGTTTTGAAAGATTATTCTATTTACACTTTGGAAAATAAAATAAAAATTTGTTTAACACATTTTTTAGGAAAATAAATTAAATTTATTTATTCTGGAATTAAAATGTAGTTGTTAAATATTCCTGAAGAATTGAATATCACACTTGTTGTTTAAAGATGCACAAGTGTAACAGTTCTTTTCAGGTTTACTTAGAACAAATAAATAGTTCTAAGCCACAATATTATTTTTATTTTTAAAACAAAATGTACAATAATATAACTGATACATTTATAAGTACACACCAGTATGTTTCACTTAGATAAGTCATGTAGAATTCATGTCTATAAAACAATTGTTGTTACAGTTGGGAAGATATATTTATTTGGCCACTTAACTTGAAGGATTTAGCATTTGAATTTCACTAACCAACCTGTTGAATGTGACTTTATCGAGTGGTTTAGTAAATATATCCGCCAATTATTTTTGTGTAGGAACATAGAATAATTCAATCACTCCATTTTCTGCATGTTCTCTTATGAAATGATACCTTACAGCAATGTTCTTTGTCTTGGAATGGTTGACTGGATTGGCAACAATTGAGATGACACTAGTGTTGTCACACATGATATAAATTCTTTCCAATACTAGTCCATGGTCCCTTAGTTGATTCCTTATCCAAAACACTTGAGCACAACAACTTCCAATAAATATTTATTCAGCCTCAGCTATGGAAGTAGAAATTGATTGTTGCTTCTTGCTAAACCAAGACACCAGTCTCTGTCCAAGAAATTGACTCCTTCCTGAGGTGTTTTTCCTATCCACTCTACATCTAGCAAAATCAGCATCTAAGTATCTAACGAAGTTGAGTCCTATTTCTTTAGGGTACCATAAACCCAAGAAAGATGTTCCTTTGACGTATCTCAAAATCTTTTTGACAGCAAAGAGATGAGATTCCTTTGGATTTTCCTGAAATCTTATACATAGACAAGAAGAAAACATAATGTCAGGTCTGCTAGCTGTGAGATAGAGAAGAGATCCAATCATTTCTCTGTAGGTCTTCATGTCTACACTTTTTCCTTTCTTATCTTCATCAAGTTTTGTAGCTGTAGACATTGGAGTTTTAGCAGGTGAGTAATATTGCATGTCAAACCTCATGAGTAAGTCATTGATGTATTTATCTTGACTTATGAAAATGTCATCTGTTCTTTGACTTATTTGAAGGCCTAGAAAATAATTGAGCTCTCTCATCATGCTCATTTCATATTCACTTTGCATTAGCTTAGAGAACCTTTGACATAAATTTTTATGAACCAGTAAGATATCATCACCATGCTTCTTGTAGAAAAGAGTTTGGTTAATTTTTCCTCTAGTGAATTGATTCACTAGGAGAAATTTTGATAGTGTGTCATACCATGCTCTAGGAGCTTGTTTGAGTCCATACAATGCCTTGATGAGTCTGTAA
Organism: Oenanthe javanica; assembly: GCA_008931105.1. NCBI lineage: Eukaryota > Viridiplantae > Streptophyta > Magnoliopsida > Apiales > Apiaceae > Oenanthe > Oenanthe javanica. Next base: position 84,969 of record QRFB01000522.1, on the reverse strand, counting down.
ACAAAATCTAGAAAATTGGGATCCTCAAAATCATGTGGTTGCAGCACATACACTTCTTCTTCTTATTCACCATTAAGAAATGCACTTTTGACATGCATTTGATAGATCTTAAAGTTTGAGTGTGCTGTAAAGGCTAGAAAAATTCTAATGGCTTTCAGTCATGCAACAGGAGTAAAAGTCTCATCACAGTAAATGACTTCTTCTTGTGAGTAGCCTTTTGCAACCAAACTTTCCTAGTTTCTTATCAATATTCCATGTTTATCCATTTTATTCCTATAGACCCACTTAGTGCCAATTACTGATCTATCCTTTGGAGGTGGCACTAATTCCCAAACATTATTTCTCACAAATTGATTCAATTCTTCTTGCATGGCAATTATCCAGTCTGGATCCAACATGGCTTCTTCAATTCTTTTTGGCTCAATTTGAGACATAAAGCAAGCAAATAAGCATTCATTCATAGTTGCTCTCCTTGTCCTCACACCTTCATCAGGATTCCCAATGATTTGATCAACTGTATGAGCTCTATTCTATTTAGTTTGATGAACTACATCTCTATCACTTGAACATGTTTCTTCCTGATTAAAGCTGGTCCCATTTATTTTAGACCCTTGAGAAGCTCTCCCTGAGTTGATGTTAGGGTTGTGTGGAGAATTCTCAAGCTGAATGTGGCTGAAATCATCATTTTATTTTTCTACATTTATTTTATATGAGATGTCTATATATGAATCTTCATGAATGTTGACAATATTTTCAGTTACAAGTTTTTCAGACTCCATTTCATTTTCAAATATCAGTGTGTCACAGTTCTCACCTTCCAAGTTCATTGTAGAAAACTTGAAGTCATCAAATGTCACATTTGTACGTTCCATCACCTTCTGTTGATCAATCACATATACTCTGTAGAAAATTTTGTCTAAAGAGTATCCCACAAATATTCCTTCATATGCCTTGGCTTCAAATTTTCCAAGATGGTCAACATCATCCTTAAGAAAAAAGAACTTTGTTCCAAACACATGAATGTACTTCACAGATGGTCTTATATTTGTCATGATGTGGTAAGGAGTCATTCCAACTGGTTTTGTGATGAGGGTTTTGTTTTGAGTATAGAAAGCAGTCCTGACAGCTTCAGCCCAAAAACTAGTTGAAAGATTTATTTCTGCTAACATGGTTCTTGCAGCTTCAATCAGAGCCCTGTTCTTTCTCTCAACAACTCCATTTTGTTATGGAGTTCTTGGAGCTGAGAATTGGTGAGTGATTCCATTTTCTTTGCAGAATTCACTTAATGTGGCATTTTTGAATTCTGTTCCATTATCACTTCTTATGGCTACAACAGGTGTAGAGCCTTTGTCCAATATTCTTAAGTTTTCAATAATAACTTCAAGAGCTTAATCTTTTGAATGCAAGAATTCAACCCAAGTATATTTGGAGAAGTCATCAACCATGACAAGTGTATATCTTTTCTTGGACATAGACATGACATTTACTGGTACAAAAAGGTCCATGTGAATCAATTGCAATGGTTTGGTGATTGAGGTAAATTTTTTATTTCTGTGACTTGACCTCTTCATCTTTCCCTTTTGACATGCCTCACATAATCCTTCTATGCAGAATTCAAGTGAGGGCAGGTCCTTCACTAATTCTCTTTTGACTAGAGAATTAATGTTCTTAAAGTTTAAGTGAGTCAGTCCCTTGTGCCAAAGCCAACTTTCATTTTCTGAGGTCTTGGTATAGAAACAACAAATTCTTTCCTTGTTTGCAGAGTCCAAGTCTGCCACAAACAGGCTTCATTTCCTTACTCCTTGTAGAGTAACCTCTTTGGTCTTTCTGTGTGATATGAGGCACGATTCTTTGTCAAACTCCACCTTTAAATCTTTGTTGCAGAATTGAGTGATGCTAGTAGATTATTCTTCAAACCATTGACCAAAGCTACATCTTCAATGACAACATTTCCATGAATCAATTTGCCATATCCCATGGTGAAACCAATATTATTTCCTCCAAAGATTACCATTGGGCCAATCTCATCTTTGAATTGTGACAACAGGGCTTTGTCACCAGTTATATGCCTTGAACATCCACTATCCAAGATCCACATGACCTTCTTTTTACTTATGTCCTTCAAAAGCAAACAAATCAAGTTTTCTTTGGTACCCAAACAAGGTTGGGTCCTTTATGCTTAGTAACATGAATATTATTCTTGTTCTTAATAGTCTTAGTCACTTGATCATGCATACTTTCATTTGTCTTGTTTTGATTTTTAGCTTGATTGGTACTTCTAGAGCTAGATGCATTTCTAGGTGACATGGAGTGTTTTCTTCCTTTAACTATAGCAGACTTAGTCCTACCAGTTTTGTTATCTTAATTTTGACTAATACATCCTTCAACAAGGTAACGCGCGGGTGCTTCCCTCTAAGGCGGAACACTCGGTTTCCTTAGTCTAAATCAAGTATTCATGACATTAAAGTTGCATGGCATACAATCAAATTTGTCACAGAATTTATGATTATCATGCATCAAAGGTTTCACATAGCCGCAGGCACATTCAACATTATTAACAACAGGTTTCTTACACACATGTGTAAGGTGATTTGTTGATCCATAGTTTTTACAAATCTTCTTAGGATCATTGTGAACATGTGCATAGTTATTGTATTTCTTAATGCTTATCTTGCCATTTCTATTTGCCTTTTTCTTCTTAGCATGCATGGTGTCATTTTTCTGGACATTTTGTTTTAATTCTATTTTAACAGGGATGGATTTGGCCTTGACTACTGGTTCTTCTATTTCAACAGAAGGCACGTCACTCTTAGTTGTTAGCTCATCCTCATCATTCAACTGTTGTTTGATGACTATACTGAATTCATCAAATTCAACAGTTGCTTTCTCAAAAATTGGAGCCTTAACATTTTTCAAAATGTGAGGATTTCCAACAAACTCAGTTTTCTTGCTTTTGTTGACATGGACTTTTTCTTCTTAAGAGTGTCATTGTCAAACCCAACTCCAACTTTAGAATTCTCTTAGTGTTTCTCATGAAACTCTTGCAGTGTCATAGATGAGTTGTGAAAGGCTTTTATCTTCAATTCATTTTCAGAGATTTGATCTCTTAGGATTTTTCAATCTGTTCTTGGCAAGTGACTTGACTTTGTTCTTGAGATACTCATTCTATTGTTTCAAGTTTTCCAGATTTATCAAGGATAATTCTAAGGTCTCATTCTTAGCAGTCAGTTCATTATTAGCCTTTAGTAATCTAGCAATTTCCTCATATGCAGCAGTCATACTAGTGTGAATACTAAACATTTCCATGATCAATTCTTCAACAATTTTCTTATACTAAGAGTTTGACATGTCAAGTGAGACTAATGGGGGTACTTTAGTGTTTCAGCATGATGCCATCATGTGAGTTAGCCATAAGTGTCAAATTTCCATATTCCTCCCCCTCATCTTCATCTGTGTCATCCCAGTATTTTCCTTCAACTATGTAAGTCTTTTATGTCTGCTTTTTGAGGAGTGCCTCATAATTGGCTTCTAGTTCCAAGTAATCTTTGTCCTTCATGATTGCTTTAGGTTTTCTACACTCAGTTATAAAATGTCCAATCTCATTATAGTTATAACATCTTATTTTAGATTTATCAACTGTTCCAGTTCTATACCCTCCATTGGTATTGCTTCATGTTAGAGCCTTTCTTTTGCTTGAAGAGTTGAAATTTGGTCTTGGTTTGAAACTTTTATTTTTCTTAAATCTTAAGTTTCCAAATTTCTTTGTCATGAATGTCGTGATTTTGTTGTCCATTCCTTCAAGTTCTTCAATAGTGTAGAACTCTTCTTCACCTGATTCACTCTTGACAGAGTCTTTTCTTCTTATTCATGTTCTTCAAGTTCTTCAATCTTCAATTTCTTACTTGTACTAGTTTTCTCAGTTCTTGATGGTTCATTTACAACCAAGGCATTTGAAACATTGGTCATCTTTCCTCTATTTGCTAAAATGGATTTCTTTTGATAGAACTCCAGTTAATATGTTTTTAAAATTCCATAGAGGGTTTCAAGTGAAAATTTTGTTAGATCTCTTTTTTCTCTAATTGCTGAGATTTTGTGCTCCAAATATTCTGGGAGAGTCAACAAAACTTCATGTTCTTCTCCTTTTTTTCATAGTACTTTCCATGGAGTTGAAGGTCATTGATGAGTTTGTTGAATCTTTCAAACACCTCAGTTATGCCTCCATTTTGTTTTGACATGAAAACCTCATACTGTGAGACAAGAAGTTGCCTTTGGTTGTCTTTTACCTCTTCAGTTCCTTCACACAGAATCTCTATGGTTTACCATATGTGTTTTGCAGAGATGTAGTTGACAATGTTGTTGTACATGACAATGTCTAGAGATTCTATGATTATAAGCATTAGACTATTGTCAAGTGACACCTTCTCTTTCTCTGTGTCTGTGTACTGAGATGGATCTTTGGGTATTCATGTTGCAGGTATCACTTCAGAGCCACTAATAGTTTCAGGAACCAATGTTACTGGCATAAAGGGACCATTCTTCAAGATTTCTGGATACACGGAGTTCGCAGCCCTTATGAACATTAACATCTTCTTTTTCCATGGTTGTAGTTTTATCTGTCAAAAGGAGGAATCTTTATACATCTCAGCTTCTGAGAACTCATTTTGATCTTCAAACTGTTTGTATGTTAACAGCCTGGCTCTAATACCACTTTTAGGAATTAGAGTTACAGAAGTTTACATAGGGAGGTGGATGTATAACTTCAAATGCCTTTGCTTTTTGTTCTCACTTCTTTAATTTTGATGAACTGCTTGATAGTGTTTGTAGTTTTGTCAATTCACAAGTGTTTATTTATATACAAATGCGGAAATGTAAGAACACATAGAATTAACTTTCAATCTAATAGTGTATTAGAATAAATCATCTACAATATGAAATTCAAAGTGAAATTCATATTCTTGTTCTTGGAAGTAGAAAACAAGGTATGAAATACTTGATGAAAATATTCAACTTACTAATTAGGTCATGAAATTTCTATGTAGACAACATGTCTTTTGACACATGCACTCACTAATCAGTTAAGCTAAAACTAGAAATAGATAAAAACAACTTCACATTTGACTATTATCTATTTCTAGCTAACACAAACTATGATGGTCCTTTTTCTTACAGCCTTATCCCTTCTGTCATTTGTCTTGTTCATCTTTAAAGATTCATTGTAGACTTGTCTCCATCTTCACAGGATTGACTGATCCTGTAATGATAGAGCTTCAGAATCACTTGTCTTGTTCATTTGTAAATCTCCTAAAATTTAGCTTCTTGAATCAACCGAGTACTCATTTGAATTTACTTCGAGAAGTCACAGTGAATGACTTCTCGATTAGAATAGACTTCTCGATTAGAATAGATTCTCGATTAGAATAAGCTTCTCGATTAGAATAGACTACTTGATTAGAATAGATTTCTCGAATCATACTTGTAACACAAACTTCTTGATTGGTTCTACTGTACTTCTCGAATGGTTCAATCTTTAGTACTTCTCGATTGCTCCTCTGGCTAACTTCTCGATTTGTTCAACTGTACTTCTCGAATGGTTCAATCTTCACACTTTTCGAATAACTATCAATTCTTTGACTTCTCGATTACTTGTCACTTCTTGATTGATTGATAAGTTACTTGAGCATTTGAGACTTCTCTACCATCTTCACAATTCTGACTTCTCTACCAGGATGACTTCTCTATCATGTATTTGCCTTGGAGTATTTTTCACTGTGATTCTTATTTGATGAAGTCTTCATTGATTTGATGCCTGATATAGACTTGAATTTTCTATTAATTTTTATTCTTGACTCGCATTTACATATTGACTTAACAGTAGAAACATACTTCTATCTGTAAATACATTAAGACATTCTAAAAACACATCCTAATACAGAAACATTACATGTGTTACATCAAGATAAATAATCATACAGAGTAGGCTTGATTTGGTCCAACAGTTTTTAAGCATTTTTTGTAATTTAATCAATTTAAAAAATACTAAAAACCATAACCAAATCATAAGCATATCAAAACTTGATCCACGATTAACGTTAATCATCCCAACAATATCTTAAATTCACATGTATGTATTATTTTCTCTCTGATGAACCCTACTTACATAGATGATTTGTTTACGCCTCTCAGATGAAGAACATATTCTCAAATGAACCAAACCTCGGTCTTCTTCTTCACTGATCGATCTCTTTTATCCAACTCATATGATTTCTATTGCTCGATATATGTTTGATATAATGCCTAAATGATCGACGGGCTACCTTTCATTTTTTTACAGGACACAAAAGAAGGCCTATTATATCATATCCTTCTGCAATTATTGTTTGATTGATTCCTCTCATTATTTGTCTAACAGTGTTTTGATTTTTTTCCAGAATGATTAAAAGTGATAAACCAGGAGAATTCTTGAGTTTTACTCCTACACAAGGTATATAAGTATGATATCTATATTTGATTAACAGACACATTTACTCGGATGCATATGTACATGTATCTCTATTTGTATTTATACATGTGTGTGTAATCATGTGTTATTCAGATATTTGGATTGATATTTGATGTTTGATTTCAAGATGAATATCACAAAACTTTTTCTTGCTGAATCATATATTGCTTTGATTCCAAGTTGGGTAATCATCTTTGTTATAACTTGATATGTCATATTTCTATTGTTCGATATATGTTTGATATAGTTTCTAAATAAAAAGTTTATATTTATCTTATATGATTCAGTTTTGTAAGTATATTAATTTTTTGGTATTTGATTGTTACCGGGATAAACAAAAATGGATGTGATAAATTTTTTTAATCAAATGCTAAGCTGGGTATGATTATACGTCTAAAGTCATATATATGTTTGTTGTATAACAATTTTTATTTTGATATTTGTAATATTAACTTTTTTTAGTATATCATGTTTGGATCTTAAATTATTTGTAATATATGGTTTTTTTAGTTTCTCATAGCGAGGTGGATGTTGATTACATTCAGGCAGTGAAGGAAGACGTGGAACAAGCTTCAGAGCACGGCTCCTTAGTTGGTGATGAATCTTATTTTAAAGTAAATAACCAGTCGAAGTCTCAGCCTCCTCGCTGGATTTCAAGAAATGGACAAACTAAAAAGGTGGCTGATAGATATCATGAAAATGATACTACTATCTAGGCTTCGGTGCGTTCCCAGCCTGAATTCTGTAAATCTCCTCCATTTTATCCACCGAAACCTGCAATCATCTGTTTTCAGCACTGTTGGTATCCATTTCGTAGAGTTCCTTATCTCTTACATTATATTTCTGATGGTATAAACCGGTTCTTGGGGTGTGTATGTGTGTATGTACCTGGATAATATGTTACTAGTACTAGATAAATACTACATAAATTAGTGAAAGACATGATATAGTTATGCTTTTTCTCGAATCATAATCTTGCTACTTGTTGATTTTTTCGATTTAAAGATATATATGATTGATTTAGGAAGCATATGAGGTATGCAAGAAAAGGTCTTGGATTTGTATTCTTCAAAATTAAGTTGTTTGGAACTCTATATGCGCATTGATGTAGTTATGCAGTTATGTTTTTGCACCTTGATATTACAACTCTTCAATGTTTTAGATGATTATAAATTCTATTTTCTTCTTTTGATAAACTTGACAAGTATGTGATCTGATTCTTCCTTCAAAATGACTAAGGATGCAGTGTTTGTAATCAAGATGGATAGCCAGGCCTACCTATTTAATGTCTTAGAATATTGTTCTATTTTTTCTTTGCAAAGTGGATCTTCGACCCTTACTTTAAGCTTAAAGCTACCCTCACCCTCAGCTTCTGTTGAGTCCCAAAAGGTTATTTTTAAATCCACTCAAATTAGTAGTGTGTGTTTGTGTGTTGTATATAATATATATCATGGAGGTTTGATGTTGTAGGGTTTCTTCTATAGACGATCATACAGAAATCATGAATAATTTTATCCCTCCAGCTCCTATTAATCATTTAATTAAAATGATTTTGAAGGAATGAAAGTTGCATCTTCCCGGGCTCCAATCTTTAACATTTCAGTACATGTTACTGTACTTCCCATCTTCCATTCGGTTAATATCTCAAACTTCTAGGGGGATTCTTGGTCATTTGGCTAAAAGTAAATGAAAAGTATTGGAGTGATTAGTTTTAATCAAAATGGTAACATGAACATGACTTCAGATGATTTTTATTTGTTTTTCATGAGAAAAGTTTGATTTTAATCTTTAACTTTCATTTATTTGTTTGTTTATATTTGACTTAAATTTTGGATGGATCATGTCATTGAAGGTCGTTTTTCATGTTATTTTTACAAGGATGTTTGGCCTTGGGATGGATATAGCCTTCGATTTTGAGGTGTTATTAAATTTAAGTTAATGTGGATTGTTATCCTGGGATTGTTATCTGTCATAAACCATAGAATGTCATGTGATTAAGTTACTTGCATAGATATATTACATATGCGTGTGTATACATAGAGCCAGGCTTGCACACTCACCCTCACACTCACATACGGAAGTTATATTGCAAAGTTTATGGTAGATGTATTTTAATAAATAGCTTAAATATTTCAGAGGCCTCAATTATAACTAGCTTCATGGATTCATACCATCAAATAAACTTTTTGAGGCTATTACAACAATGTATCTTTATTTCATTCTCTCCAGTTTCCAATGATGTATTGATTTTCACCACATTTAATTCTCCAATGATTTATCATATAATAGTCTAAATGAAACTATTCCTGCCAATTTCTCGGGGTTTCCTTAGTTACAAAGATTGTTAGTATTTCTTGACTTTGTATAGTCCTTTATTCACTATAAAGAAAACTGAAACACACAACGGTTATTCCCTGTTGTCTGACACCCTGTTTTCCCGTTGAGTATTGAGGCACCGTCTGATATGCACCTCAGACAACGGTACGCTAACTGTTGTCCAAAAGAGAGCAAAACAACACCTCATGTTCTAGACACCGTTGTATAACACCTAGAAACAACAATGCTATGCTTAAAACTACTTGTGTGAAATGAAGTGACTCAAGTGTTTTGACAATAAAATATGTTGTTGTTGATGGATTAAAACAATGGTTCTTTAAATAGAAAAAGTTGTTTTATCAACTTTTACATAAGAGTTTTATCAATAAATATCATTATTGTATAGGTGAGTCCACAAGTGTTTTTAGAAAAGAATGCAACAAATGAGAGCCTTTCACACAACAATTTGGTAGTCAATGACCAGTTGTTGTAGTGTTCTACAGACAAAGCTTTACCATGTCTTAAAGTGTTGTCACAATTCTAACATNTATTAATATATATCAACAGTAACACATAAGCACTTAAAAGATTGAACATTAAATAATTTTATGACATGGCACTTACTTGTCAACCACTTCTGTCCATTCTTCAATTGCTATCCGACGCTTCAATGGGTCCATGTGGTACACCAGTTGCGCGTCTGGGATCAGAGCAGTCAATGCCCAATGATACCTAACAAAGGATGAANTTACAAAAAATTTGTTAAATTGCTAGTTGTGTTTCACTTGATCACACAATTGTTTTAGTTATATATTTTGTTGTGTTTTATCTAGTTAGAGAATAGTTTTTTGACATAATGTGTGTTGTGTTTCACTTACTTGGGCAATGGTTTTTGTCATAGTGTATGTTGTATTCAATTTAGTGAGACAATGATGTTTTTCTTTGAATGTATTGTATAATATTTCTTCCCACAATGATTAGTTGTTTAAAAGCCATTGTTTTAGATGCTTACAAACAATATTTTCAAAAAGTNGAAAAGAAAATAACATTTGTTTTTATAATTTCTCTTATTTTTTAGTGAAGAGTGTCCTAAAAAAATTAAACACTAACTCAATAGTCAACAGATTATTAAATTAAATTTTATATTACCTGGCTCATTCCCTCAAACATGGTCCTCAACTAATTAATATGATTAATCTCCATTAATCTTTCAGTTATATTACTTTTATTCTNAACAACTGTATTTATAGATGTCCCATTAGCTAAACATAGAACAAACAATGGTTTTGGGAAAAAATAAACAAGCTATAACAGAAAATCAGAAAACCAAAAAACACCAATACTACATTCATCAAAAACTAACAAAACACAACCATTCATTGACTAAAAAAGTACTAGTATCATTCTACAACCACGNTAATTTCTCTTATTTTTTAGTGAAGAGTGTCCTAAAAAAATTAAACACTAACTCAATAGTCAACAGATTATTAAATTAAATTTTATATTACCTGGCTCATTCCCTCAAACATGGTCCTCAACTAATTAATATGATTAATCTCCATTAATCTTTCAGTTATATTACTTTTATTCTGAGGAGTGATTAAAAAATAAGTGTGTGTGTCAATTGAATTGGCTACTGCAATTTGTACTATATGACATGTTGAATAGCAACAATGTGAGTCTAGTTAATTTCACCAATTAATGACTTCGATTATTTATGAGTTTCCTCCAATTTATATATTACTATATATGCTAAATTAGGTGAAAAGTAATAAACATCAAAAAATTGTTTCCAGCAATTAATTCCTAATTAAAAGACACTTTATAGAACTTAGTTTGTAGCAATACCAACTCTATTTCAAAAAACTTAAATATTGAAATTTAGAACTAACAATTATATATTAGAACTAGATATGCAAAATAAAGCATGTCACATGACAAAAGAGTAAAATTAAAAGTGAATATACATATCACAAGTAACAAAGTAATAAAAGTAAAATATAGGGGTACTCACGCATGGTTATATGGCAACAAAAATATTTGACCTGGCTTTGCATTCTTAAATCTTAAAGAAAGAGCTTTTGACCTTTCTCCTGCATTTCCACAACCGAGGGCACCTATCTTTCCAGGATTAACAAATGATATCATCTCGGACATCTTATGCCTTCTCAAATGGTCTTGCAATATACTGTATAAGAAAATTAAACAATCATTTAGACAAGTTCAAAATTCTAATCAAGAACCACATAACAAATTTTTCAAATTTGAAACTTACTTTATATACAAGCAAATGACAGAGCCTGAGATTTCCCCACCACTGCACAAAGCATGCACATCTGATAAAAGAATAACATGTTTAGTGCTTTCTCCAAAACCTTCTTTGCTTAGCTCAAAAATGATTGTACGGTCATCCATCAAGGCATTTTTTTCCCAACGCTATTAGCGTTTTAGATTGGGTTGTAATCCCCACCCATCTCAACCACAAACTCAAGCTCTCAGACACAATTTGTATACTTCTTTACCTTTTTCCCACCAATTTTCTTACTTTTCTAAAATGGAAAATTTAAAAAGAATAATAAGAATGCAAACTGAACTATTAAAAAGAATTAGACTCACTATTCTTTACAGCTAAAAGAAGAACATATGTTTAAAACAAAAGTTAACCTTTACAATTTCATTCGACGGAGCATAACTAGTCTTTACTTCAATTATGAGGTCTCTCGGCCATGCAATAAATGTTCCCATAGCTTGTTCGACGGTAATTATTTCATCCGCAATAGGGAAAGGAATCTTAGCAGAGCCTTGGACTACACGAGTAATTGAGACTCGTGTATTTTTTTCCAAGCGATTTCCCATGAAGAACATCACAACCTGTATCAATTTTTACATAAGCAAAAACATTGGTTCACGAGCCAACGACCAACTCCCACTCCAAATAACTATTGGCTGGTAATTCATCGGCTTTCTCATAAACCTCCCGATCAGCCCTTTCTTCGACCTCATTCTTCTTATCTTCAACATCAGCCTTCTCTTCGATCTTAGGCTCCTTCTCCTCGATCTCAGCCTCCTTCTCTTTAATCCCATGGATTTCGATGAGATCCAGTTTCTTTTTTACACCCTCCAACTCCAACTCTTTTAAAACACCCTTTGAACAGCTTCCTTGTTGTAATAAAAAATTTGGACTATAATTAAAATCAACTTTTTTTGCACACAAAAATACTTTCGGTTTTTCCATCTCTACCGCCCAAAAAGCATCTCTCTCACGAATTATTTTTTTGTCTCCTCTTTCATGAATTTATGAACACCTTCTTGTATCTTCTCATCAATAGACCTGCTTTTCCTTTTCTTCCTTGGAAGATGAAAATAGGTGGACTGCTTAACACGAGTCCCTTGCCCACGTACTCGTCCTCGGTGCTTCGGCTTACCGAGCACCATTGTTAAAATATCATCAGTTCCCTCCTCTGTCACTTCTCCATCCTCAAGTTTCTTTTTCATCTTCACCTAAAAAATGAACAGAAAATGTCAAGCATAAAAGAAAAAAAATAGAACACTAATCCAATATCATAATACATGTGAACCAAGGAGAAAATCTGGTAGGGGTTGACTGCACTGCCTTCGTCTCGTTCCTTTTTGATCGAGGAAAAGATCTCGTAGGGGAAGACTGCAGCGACTTCTCTATAAACTTGTTCTTCTTTAATGCCCTCATAAGATTCTTTATGGTTGTATTTGGAGCCGAATTCCTCCTTTTTGAAGGTGTCATGATTAATCTGAAGACCACAAATGATTCAACTATATTACACCATCATTGTGAATAAACACAGTAGAATCACAGTAGAAAAACCAAATACAATATTTAGAGCATATGCAAGGTACATTAGAAACACCAAACACAATATTTAGAGCATAAGCAACGCACAATAGAATTTCAAATGATTAAACTCTATTACACCAACATATATTAACACCCTCCATATCTCAAATTTAATCCATCGTCATATTATCAACAGACCCCATCATCTAAAACAAAAGCCATGTAAAGAGCTCTAACATAGATTAATACAACAAATAAGTTGAGTACATCATGATGCAATAACATGGAATTGGCTAGTAAAGCATACGTTTCTTAAGCCTACACAGATGCCTGGAGTTCAATGTTGTATAAATTACATCAAAAAGTACATGACCCCATCATCGCAAACAAAAATCATATAAAGACAGACACTGACTAGTACATATTATCAACAAAAACCATATAACGAGCTTATGCAAGTTGCCAAACATATATACTAACATATATTAACACCCTCCCATCATATCATCCCATCATATTATAAATAGAACTCATCTCAAATTTAACCCAAACTAAAGTCTCATTTCAAGATTCAGATACCCAACTGAGAAATTAAAGAAACCCTAAACAAGAAACAGAGACAGAGACACACCACATATGTAAACAAGAAACAGATACTAACATAATCAATTGCATGCATATGTAAATGATACACCACATAATGATATAAACACACAGAGATAGAGATAGAGATAGATTCATAGAAAGACGGAGAGAGAAATATCAAAATGAGATAGATAGAGAACGAGACAAACAAAGAGAGAAATACATAGAGAAAAAGAGAAACACACAGATAGATAGAGAGAGAGATGGAGTACCTATTAGAGTTAGGGTTTGAAGAAGATGGGAGATGGGTTTGTCGGAAGAAAAGAGTCGAGAGGGAGAAATGGGGGTTAGAGTAATTGGGAAGAGGGTTTGGATTGAGTAATTGGGAAAAGGGGAAAATGGTTTGAATTGAGTATTCGGGAAAAAGGGGGAAATGAAAATTTAGGGGGGGGGGGGAGGGAAAAAGTAGGGGGATTTTATTTTTATTTAAATTAAAATTGTAAATAAAAAATTTAAAGATTGGCTGAATTTATTTGATTTTATAATATTATTTTTAAATTA
>QRFB01000522.1:45676-71184 GCA_008931105.1 Oenanthe javanica | reverse complement strand
ATGAGGGAAAAAAAGAGGATTTTATTTTTATTTAAATTAAAATTATAAATAAAAAATTTAAAGATTGGCTGAATTTATTTGATTTTATAATATTATTTTTAAATTAATTAAAAATAATTTTTTAAAAATTTATATTTGTATTATTTTACGTGAGGATAATAATTTTAAATTAATAATATTAGATATTGTAAACTAAATTAGTTGACATCGGTTTTATAACTTTTAACATATGACATTGTTGTTAGTAACATTATACCTTGGTTTTATAAAAATCAATATCTAAAATAACATTCAGTAAATATATCCTAAATATTATATTTTAACATAAATAAAATTATATAATTAAATGAGATTTCTGAATATACATTTATAACATATAAATTCTAGACTGAATCATAAGTTAAATCCGAATTAGTTAACGTCGGTTTTGTAACTTGTAACATATGACATTGTTGTTATTAACATTATACCTTAATTTCGTGGAAACCAATTTCTACAATAATATTACGTAAATATATCCTAAATATTGTATCTTAACATAAATAAAATGAAACAATTAAATATGATTTCTAATCATACGTTTGTAACATATAACTTCTAGAATGAGTCATAAATTAAATAGTAATTAGTTGACGCAGTTTTAAATATAATTAGTATAATAACAAAAAAAAATAAAGAAATAGAGATAACGGTTTTTTGTTAAAAAAGCGTTATGTGATCCAGACAACAGTCTTTTCACAAATTCCGTTACGGTTAAACTTTTACTACAATGATCCCCTATTAATATAAACCGTTTTGTATAATATACAATGGTTTTCTTGGTATACCCTTATGGTAAAGTCTATCCGACAACGGTTGTTGTGTATTATATAAACCGTTGTGTGTATAAGACAACGGTTAAAAACCGTTATGTGATATTAACTTTTTTTCAAATTTCCCCATCACAAAATATTATCTTATCTATTAATTTCAAAAAGCACACACTCATCCCTTTGTCGGGAGCATCTATGTCCGAACTTCAACTCACACCTCCCTTCTTCAAAATCAAATCAAAACCAAATAACTCCTCCCTTCTTCAAAATCAAATTAATCACTATGTTTAAAGCTAAATTTATTCTACATCTCATCTAAATTTCTTCAACCCTTTTACATCTCATCTACGACTCGTCTCATCTGTGTTTAAAGCTTTCTAATTTATGTCAAATCTCATCCGGGTCATCTCTGTTTAGAGCTTCTTCATCTCAAATCTGTGAAGTAGTTGAATACAACCAAACCTTCCACTATCTTAACCAAGGTATTTTGTTGTGATAATTTTTTTTGACAATTTAAAATTAGGGTTTATACTCATATTGGGGGATTTATTTTTACTGGTATCTTAATTATGTTATTTTACTACTCATATTTGTCATTTGCTGCTGCAGTTGCTTTATTGCTCTATTTTTTCTAATTTGCTGCTATAGTTAGCTTTAATGAGGGTTAATGAGAGCTGAAATTTGGTTCTGGGGATTCAGATTAGATATACAGTCAGCTGGGATGTGGGGTTCAAATTCATCTGTAACTGCTTCAATCAAGTAGTTCTTGTCGTTCATACAAAAATTAAACATGTGGAATTTTATTGAATATGATAAATTATATGACATTTACATAGCTTAACAAATGGTTGTGACGTTTTTTTTTTACATTTTATCACTTCAAGCTTTGCATATAGGCCATATATATGTATTTTAATTTGAGGGCACATATAGGCCATACATAAATAGAGCTATGCATTATTAGTATGAAGCTCCAGCAAAACTCTTGTCTAGTAATCTTTTTATAGAGAGAAATATAGATAATTGCTAAGTTGCTGAATATTGAGGATGTAAACCAAGTAAAGATTGGTTAGCCTATGTCCCATAATTGGAATAGATAAGAAATCACAAAGAATGACTTGTTTCTTTCAAAATAGTTTTATATTTAAAGTCCAGGGATCGACATAATGTCTATAGGGACTCATTTCATGTTTGTGCCATTTCAGGGATCAACATAAAATTGCTACAAAGAAGGACAAGATCTTATGTATCTTCATGATTGTCCTTGCTGTCTTCTCTAACCTGGTTGCTATGTATCGACATAAAATTGCTACAAAGAAGGACATATTTGTATGCTCTACTGGTACATTTGTTACCTTAGTCAAGAATAAGTATTGATTCTTTTTTATTTTAAAAGATGGATAGGTCTTGGGTGCGGGATGATAGAAGAACAAGAGAGTTCCAAATAGGAGTGGATGAATTGTTGTTGTTTGCATTTGAGAATGGATTTGATGAAAATAAAATCAGTTGTCCATGTTTAAGGTGCGCACACAGTAAATCCTGGAAAGCTCGAATAGTCAGGGATCATCTTTTCCAATATGGTATTGATCAGACCTACAAATGTTGGATTTGGCATGAAGAGATAAATACAAGAAGTAAACATGTCACTGATGAGACCGGCAATTCACAAAGTGTGGATCAAATCTAACATCAGACCGGCAATAGTGACAATGATATTTTCCTAGATATATCGGATTTATTTAAACATCTACGATCTGACCAAGAACCCCTTTATCCAGGATGTGAAGGATATACTAAGATGAGTGCTTTAGTAAAATTTTATAACTTGAAAGAAAAATATCAAATATCCGATAGTTACTTTTCTGAGATTCTACTTCTATTTAGGTCTATGCTCCCAAAAGGCAATACTTTTCTCTCCTCATTCAGTGAAGCGAAGAAAACTTTGTGTGCTTTAGGAATAAAGTACGAAAAAATAAATGTGTGCCCGAATGATTGCCTCTTGTACCATGGAGAGAGAGATGAAGATGAGACGAGATGTCGCATTTGTCAAGCCTCTAGGTGGAAGTTGAACAAAAAAGGAGAGGAACTGAAAGGGATTCCTGCAAAGGTCTTATGGTATTTTCCGTTAATACCATGTGAAATTTGTTCAATTCGCCTCAAATAGCAAAGGACTTGACTTGGCATGACACAGAGAGAATCAAGGATTGTAAAATGAGACATCCAGCAGATTCATAAACATGGAAGGACGTCAATGCAAAGTGGCCTGAGTTTGCCTCAGATCCTAGAAATCTGTGGTTAGATTTATCCTCCGATGGATTCAATCCTTTCTACGGCACAAATATAGATTATTCTTGTTGGCCAGTTTTGATGTCCATTTATAATCTTCCACCGTGGCTTTGCATGAAAAAGAAGTACATTATATTATGTCTGTTGATATCTAGACCAACTCAGCCCGGTAATGATATTGACATGTTCCTTAAACCACTTATAGAAGATCTACAGAAGTTGTGGCATGGGAAGCAAGTGTATGACGCATACAAGAAAGAGTCCTTTTAGCTAAGAGCCATTTTGTTATAGAAAATTAGTGATTATCCTACTTATGGCAACCTGTCGTGCAATATTATCAAAGGTTATAACGGTTGTACTATATGTATTGATAAAACAAAAGCTACGAGGCTGGTTAATTATCGTAAGATAGTGGTCATGAGGCATCGTAGGTGGTTACCCCGACATCATCCGTACAAGAAGTAGAAACAAAATTTTGATAACACCGTGGAAAAAGAAATTGCTCCAATTCCGTTAACTGGAGAAGATGTGTTTAAAAGAGTACAACATCTAAAGGGCCATGTCTTTGGTAAGACACAATGTCAACCTAGATTGAAGAAAGGTGATGATCGGCCTATTTGGAAGATGTCAATATTATTTGAACTTGAGTATTGGAAGTTTTTACCTGTTAGGCATGTTCTCGATGTGATGCATATTGAGAAAAATATATGTGAAGCTTTACTTGGTACCTTGCTTAATATACCAAAGAAGACAATAGATAAGGAATCTGTCTGACTTGACATGGCTGAAATGGGGATAAGAACAGAGCTGAGGCCAAAGACTCCTGGAAAAAGGAGAAGTTACCGTTGGCGTCTTGGAATTTAACTCATTTAGAAAACAAGATTGTTTGCTCATCTTTTATTGGCATGAAGTTGCCTGATGGTTTTTGTTCAAACAATAGGAGTTTAGTTTTGATGGAAAATCTTCGACTCGCGGGAATGAAATCTCACGACTGCTATATGATTTTGCATCACTTGCTTCCGATTGCAATTCGGTCGTCACTACAAAAACAGTTCAGGAACACTGTTGTTAGGTTTTGTCATTTTTAAGACAATTTGCAGTAAAGTTATTGAGGTGGATAAGTTAGAGAAAATGCAATCTGAGTTGGTAGAAACTTTATGCCACCTGGAAAAATACTTCCCCCTTCCTTGTTCGATTTAATGTTGCATTTCTCGGTTCATCTTGTACGAGAAGTTGAGTTGTACGGGCCAATTTTTCTTAGGTGGATGTACCCATTTGAGATATATATGAAGACATTCAAGGGATATGCGAGGAATCGTGCTCGTGCAGAAGGTTGCATTGCAGAGGCTTATATTCCATGCAGTGAACACATGGCATTGTTAATGACGATTCATCTAGAACATGAAAATGATGAGATGTGATTAAAGAAGGAGCAAAATGAGACATTCCCGAAATGGTTTAAAGAAAAGGTACTATAGACGTTTATTAACAGTTATGTGCAATTAATACTACTCCTTGGAAATATGAATCATTTTACCTTAAATTTTTATGTTTTTCTTTGAAGATTGCTTCAGATTTGGTGAATGAAAAAGAAGTGCCGAAAGAGTTAAGATGGATTGTAGACGGGCCCAACAAGGATGTACCAACATTCAACGGCTATAGAGTGGATGAAGTTACGATTAGTATGAAGGATCGTGATGATACTCGCCAAGTTCAATGCAGTGGTATGTATGTCGAAGCTGATGCAATGATTGTGCAGCTTAAAGATCAAAACATTGAGCATTTGTCCCATACATATTACGGAGTTATAAAAAGTATATAAGAGTTGGACTATAACACCGNGTCCCATACATATTACGGAGTTATAAAAAGTATATGGGAGTTGGACTATAACACCTTTAGAGTTCCTATTTTTCGTTGTGAGTGGGTCGATATGAATAAAGGAGTTAAAGTAGATGAATTGGGATATACGTTGGTTAATTTAAATAGGTTGGGGTTTTTAAATGATCCATTTATCTTGGCAAAACATGTTAAACAGGTTTGTTACATAGACGACCCTCTTGATAAATTATGGTCAGTCATTTTGAAATTACCCGAGAAGAAGTACTATGAAGAGAGCGATGATGAAAATGAGGGATTAGTTGAAGTAGAACTTGAGAACGATTGTTTTATTCCCAATTTACCCGATGTCGATTTAGATGATGATGACATGGCTAGTTACATGCGAGATGACGTAGATGAATTCATTCAACTTTCATGATGTAATTAAATTATATATACTTTGTGTTGGTCTGATTGTGATCTTTGATGGTTGCCATGCTTTGGTTATTAATCTGGCAGGTCTTAATTGTCTTTTTTTTTGCATGCTGTAAATTAAACAAGGCTTTTTAACAAATAAACCCTTGTTAATATGAATAACAAACAACGCACCAGAAACACTTGTTTGAAGGTCTCTTCCATAATACAATGAAGAAAACACTTGTCTTATTTCAACAACGATTTTCTGAAACCTTGTCTGAATTATATTCCAATAACACTTTTGAAACCGTTGTGCAGAGTTCTTGCTTTGCACAATACAACATTAAAAAATTATTATTTGATGAGCTCTATCAGATAACACAATATTGTACTGTTTTTTGAAAATGTCTTACATAATACCTCACAATAAACACTTGTGTGATTTCAATAACGGTTTCCCACTGAGAATTGTCTCAAGTCTATTCAAACAACAGCTTTATTAAATCGTTGTATAGAGCTATTGCTTTGCACAATACGACATATAAAAACTGTTGTGTGATTGATATTTTTAGGTAATGATTTTAAACCCGTTGTATAATACATGGATCAGAAAATAGTTAATCGGGGGCAAAAATAAAACATTGTTTGTGAAATCTAGGCAACGCTTTTTTCTCTGAACGTTGTCTGAAATGTGTTGTCTGACGCTGTTTTTCTTGTAGTGATTTCTTCTATATGTTTGGAAATTGGTTCATTAGATTGTAATAAATATACATATATTAACCTTAAATTTTGGATACACTTCATATAATTTTAGCCACATAGGTTCGATGTATGGATTTTGAAATTTATAGTTCAATGGATTAGTTCGTTGCAATTTTATTTCGAACAACAAACTAAGTGGTTCGATTCTGTCCATGATCCGGAGAATATGGAATTCAAATGGAAATGGAAGACTTATATTGTAAGAGCTAATATAAATAACTAAGGGCTTTTTTTTTATTACATTCATGAATTCTTAAGCAGATGACATGCATCGCTAGATAGTCCACGATTTATATAAATAATAATTTTAACTGAAGGTTGAACCCAAGTCAAATTATATGGAATCACTTCTTTGTGTTGATCTCATCTTTTTTTACTTCTTTACAAAGATCAGCAAGCTGGGTTGTATGGATGCTATGAGCATCAAAGTTAGTTGGCTTTCCTATTCTCATTACCATGTATACATCGCTGATTCTCACCTTAGGGATGCAACATATTGCTTAACACTGGATCTCTGACTATCCGTTGCTCCCGGAACTAAATTTTTTTTATTTAGATTTATCAATTATCCCACCTTACTAGGTTCATGTTGCGTTTTGGTAAGTACCAGTATTATTGAATTGTGATAGCCTCTATAATAACAAAAATTATTATTCCCCATAACAATGTCAATATAATTTGTAGAAAGGGGGGTTGAATACAAATTATTAAAACGTTTTCAGTTTTAATAATTGTTCTTGTAGTTATGAGTGTTTGAGAGAAAATATATGAAAAATTAAACTGAAAAGTATTTGAACAACAATATTTAAAATTACTGATGGATTGATTTTTCCATCAGTGTAAATTTTTGCTCAAATTCTCTATGTTAATAAAACCTAACTGCTTTTTACAAAGTTAGAAAATGAATCAACTAATCTTACAAAGTGCTCTAAGGCTTGAACAACTGATTCTAAGATATTGTCTAACTTCTCTCTTTTCTAACAATGCTACCACACTTGTTTATATACTACAAGTGTGTTTACAATACCTAAAAAGAGTATAAAATAATTAATCTACACAAGAATTGTTTCTGATCTATCTTTCCTTTTGCCTTTTTCTATTTCGGGAAAAGTACTTCAGACTTGGAAAGACAGCTTCAACTTGAGTCTTCACAGTCATCATAGATTGTCTTCCATAGGTGTGCTTTTGTCTATCAACTTATCAACTTGTGATGTCTCAATCAATTGGTAATTTGTTATCAAGCATATCAATTGATTCTTCCTTTTATCCATCAACTAATATTCTTCTTTGATTAATCTTTATATCCATCGATTGATAAATGATGACTTATCGATTGAAAGTAGTTATCAATAGATATATCAATCGATGGGTCTTCATATCAGTTGATGGTTTTCAATCTTTGATTGACTTCTTATCAATTGATCTTCTATCCATTGATGCTTCCATATCAATTGATCATCCTTCATTTGCATAATTTTTCTGTCTTCAAGTAATTACAATTTGATAGTCTAAGTTACACATTAGTTGATGACCTATATCAATCGACTTTAGTATCAATTGATGAGAATAATATCAATTGACTTACACCTTATCAATTGAAATAGACAAAATACAGTTATGCTACAATCCATATTATCAGTTGTTTTACATAAACATTTCAACTGATAACTAGTTACCTGAAAAATCAATATTTATAATCTTCATATCAATTGATTAGTTACATCAATTAAAATTTTGATGATTCTAAGATTAAAGTTATCATCAAGTTACATGTAGATTCCTAATAATTTCCCCCTATTTATGTCTATGACATGAACATGCATAAATCTACTTGATGATAACAAAAAAACCCTTAACTATTTTCATTCAGATAGAATCAAGAAATTTAATTAGCACTTTGAATTTGAAAATACCAGTTGATGTGTAATTTCTACAAGCTGCTCCAATGTCTTCTACTCTTCATGATCTTCATTTTCTACTCAATTCTTCTTATTTTTCTTCTCAGTATTTTCTTTTAGTTGTCTCATAAAAGGAACTCCTCAATATTGCTTCATCTTCATCAGTTTCTCCAAGTTGCCTCATTAGATAGTAAATTTCTTCATCTGTGATTTTGTCCAGATATTTGCAGATATCAAAGAACTTTGTGTTGCCCTCCACATCTGTAAAAATCATAGCATATTTTGACTCCATCACCACTTTTTTGACTTAAGATTTCCATAGCTTAAGAGGTGAATCAGGTTTAGCTTCAGCCTTTGTTCTTCTTAGTTTTGAAATTTGATGTTGAATTTCCTGAGCAATTGTAACATTGAGTTTGTACCTTTTATTGAGAAGATGTAAAATGGTTTTCAGGACATTGTAGCTTTGCTTCATTATCACCTTCATTGAGTAAGTAATTTTTGATCCATTTTCATACTCCAACCTCATTGACTTTTCTTGGTTAGAGGTTGCAGGGTGAGTTCTTACTCCTATCAGCCCTTTTTCACTCACCACTGGAATTCCTTTCATTCTAACCCTTTAATTGTCACTTCCTCCTTGATTTCTTCTTGATTGACTTGAGGGTTTTCTTGAACCACTATTTCTTGAGTTGAATTTGCCTCTTTTTTAGCCATTACAATTTTCCTCCTTTTTCTCAATGGTTGTTTTGCCAATTGATCTTCCATATACCATTGCATTTCCATATGTCTAGCAATCTCTTCATTCTCCTTTTCTTTCCTTACAACATCTGAGATTCCCATAGTGATGGCTCATTGAAGTAGCTTCTGGCCAACTAGTTCACTTTTCTTTTTATTTTCTTCTTAAATCATTATTGATTTAACCTTTTTCTTTTCTTCAAGGGATTCAACATCTATATGTAGAAAAGATTCTGTATTTGAATTGATTTCTTTTGCAGCCTCCTTTGCACTTTCATTGATAACCTTTGTTTGAGCAATGAACTCATCCAACTTTCATATTTGTTATGCCTTTGTCACCAACTCAGTACTCTTCTTTAGATCTTCAATCTTCTTCCTTTCCCTCTCAATCATTGCTTGAGTTTCCTTTTCTCTAGATATTCTTCTTGCTTCTAGATCATCTTCAAATCTCTTTGCATCTCTTTTTTTCTTTTCTAAGTCATCTGTGGTTGACTTAGATGACTTTGCAGATTGACCTCTATTTTTGTTTTTTCCACTCCTTGCAACCCTACTATGTCTAGCTTCATTATTCCTGGAAGTAGCTCCATTTTCACCAACACCACCATTATCATCCTTGTCACCTTCATCATCTTTATTATCATCATTCTCCCCCTTCTTATTATCATCAATTGGAGGAGGAGGTGGTGGCATCCTATCAATTTTTTTAAAATAATTGAGGCATGAAGAGCTTGACCTTTAATGTTGTCATCCATCTTTTTTTCATAGAGTTCACTATTTTCTCCAAGTCTTTGAAGTTCTTGGATTCTTTGAAAAGTTTTTCCTTGATTTGAGCTAGAGTGTTCATTGGAAGCTTCTCATCCAACCTTCTTTCCAATGCATCCTTGGTAGAGGTGATGGATCCCTGAAGAGTTTCCAATCCCCTCTTAACTCCTGTCACTATCATCTTTTGAGTCTTCAATGGCTCCCTCATACAATGTTCAATCATCCTTTGAATAGGATCTACAATTTCAACCTCCATATTTGCTCTTCTGTACTGAGAAAGAATTTTAGTTTCAGTAGCTGCTAGAGAACCATCAATTGTACTCATCCACGTCTCTTCATCAGAATCATCCTCCAAATCTTCAGGTGTCATATAACATGTATTTGTTGTATTGGCAATGCTCTCCTTTAGATTCCAGGTCCTTTGCTCAGTGTGCTCAATTCCCAAAATTTGTTCTGCACTTTTGTTACTTGATGTAGCCAAATTTTGGTATCTTGGATCAAGATGGACAAATTTGCATGGATCCAAATCACCAGCATCAACCTCTTCATCCTCCACAACTTCACCTTCCAATTTTTCAGCCTCCTTATTGACTTCACTTCTACCAGCTTCATTAGAATTAGGGATTCCCCATATCTCTTCCACTCCTTCCTCCTCTGCCATCAGTTCATTTTCTAACACTTGTGCATATAAAAGAATCTTTTTATCTCTCTCACTTATCTCTCTATTTTGCATCAGAATCTCATCCTGGAACCTCACATTTCCCTCACTCATAACTTGTGTACCTACTAAGGTGGGGCCCTCAAGTGTTTCACTCATATTCCTGGAATAAATAGGAATGACCTCACTCACTCCCTCTCCTTTTGTCAGGCTGCAATTCTGTCTCTCACTCAACTCACTCATTCCTAGAAGTGTTTGTGCAACATCAATTGATTGAGTATTGTATTCAAGTATTCAATTTTAACATGTGTTTGTTTCTGATTAACTTTTGTCAATAAGATTTAGATTGCCTACTTTGTCAATTTTGAGGCTTTATGTGTACTTCATAAACTTTACGAGAAGCTGGCTACCCAAGGGTGCACTTAAAGGGCTAAATTTCCATCTACTCTTGTTCATAATAATAAGATTAAGCAATTATGTCAAATGAACAAAATTGAAAAAAAGCTTACATTGAATTTAAGATGATATCATCCACTAAATCCCTTTGACCATGAGGCTCAATGACTGGTAAAAAGCACTCCTTTACAAGTTTGCAAGCATGAGATAGACAACAGCTGGTATCAGCTTTTCTAATTTCATCCATATTACAATCATTTTCACCAGATCTTATCAAGGTCCATGTCAAGCCTTCCACATTTGTTGCATTACAAGATCCAAGCATATTGATGTTGTTTTCGATGCTGTTTGAATTTCAGTCTTCCCGTATTGAAACAGAGGTTGCTTTGACATTATCATTAGTGTCTGAGCTCTCCACTTCCAATGTGATAGTATTCACAGTCTTTCCATAGTCCAATGTCCTTAAATCCTCCAACTGTTAACCAGCAAAAATCAACCTCTTCCCTCCTTGTCTTGAATTTTTCCCTTGACATTGTCTATCGTATCAGAGCTTTCCATTTCCAGGGTAATTGTCTTTCCGGTAAAGGTCCTGACAAAGAGTTACATGCCACCACGTACACGAACGTTGTATTCAGCAAGGGTCGGAACATCTCTGCTGGTCTGGAGGAATACATTATTATTAGTCTTGAATCTTAGGTTTGACATTGTCGATGATAACAAACAATGAATAACCAATTGAATAAAGTGATACATAGAAAACCATCAAGAATATTAATTAAGTGGCCAGACAAAAAATTCAAAATCTTATTAATCTTATAACAATTGATAATATCTATATAAACATTCGACTTGTGTGGTAAATTCTATAATTGCATATAAAAATATTATATTAACCACAACAATTGACTTAATTCAAAAAATACCATATTCTTCGACATTATTAACTTTCGTTACAATTATAGTTGTCATATATACATAATAAATTCACTATATGCTTGAGGATAACATCAGTCACAGTAAGCATATAAACAGTGTAAGCAATTGAATAAACCGATATATCAAAGACAAGTAACATAAGCAGTTAAATCTAAAACAAGCAGTACAATTATTTAGGAATCCTCCTCATCGCTCTCATAATCTTTAAACAAAGATTGTAGTGTATTATTAGCCTTGTCTTTATTTCTTGTTGTCTCCACTGCTTTCTTATGTGGCTTTTTCTTTACGGCACAAATGTGATTGAGAATGAGTTTACCACCAGATGTAGCAGAACCAAGAATATGACGAGTACAAGTAAAATCCCTGGAAACTTTCCATTTCTTTAAGCTATTATAAGTATTTAAAATTTCTTCTTCATCATCATCACTGTCATTAATCCTCTTGACAGATTTCTGCATTAATCCGCTAAACTTGGATTTGATCAAAGCTTCATCCTCTTCACACAGCTTATCCTCATTCGGCACCAAGTTGTTAATCATTGCATCAACACTAATTTTTGAATGTCTAGAGTTAAAAGACTGCAACTCCTCTAATGCAGCAACATTCTCCATCTCTCTTTTCGAAGCCC
Source organism: Oenanthe javanica (assembly GCA_008931105.1). Lineage (NCBI taxonomy): Eukaryota > Viridiplantae > Streptophyta > Magnoliopsida > Apiales > Apiaceae > Oenanthe > Oenanthe javanica. The sequence continues at coordinate 59,076 of QRFB01000522.1, read as the reverse complement.
GAGTCCGGTTCTCTAGAGCTTTCATAAGATCCCTCAATCCCTCATCTTCCTTATTTTCTTCTTCCTCACGCCAAGGTTCAAAATTCCGCAATGCACCAGACTCCACTATATAATCAGAATTTTGGGGGTCGGTTAGTATAGTGATTTCCCTAGAACAAATTGTGCACCTGATGTAAAACCTAAAAATCTTGATTCTGTTTAGATATCTATTCCCAATAACCTCTTCTTTTCTTGAATTAAATTTAGTACCTTTTCCTATATAATTTCCACATAAATTGCATCGAATGCTCATAGACAACATCGTCCGAACCTTTAAATACTGTTTCATTACCTTATATTTTCTCCTTGGAATTTCAGCAGGATTAAAATCATGCGGATAATACTTGTTTATCACTTTTCTTTCTCCCATATGATAGCCAGCTAGTTTCAAAACAAAACAACCCTAACCAATGTTGTTATAAAAAAGATATGTTATGACTACGTACCTTTGACAATTTTTTGATCGCTTGCAGAGATGCCGTATATATAGTGATAGAATTTCAGTCCTAAGTATAATCGAAATTGATCATGTATAGTATTAGTATATCTCATCGCTTGCAGAGACTCTGTATTATAGTAATAGAATTTCAATCCTACGTATAATAGAAATAGATACAGGCAACATCCCATGCAAACCTAACAAGAACCTCGGTCGGAACATTGAGTCTAATTAGTAAATAAATTTCTATTTATCTTCTAATAAAAGTTTGATTAGTACTTGTATTTTAATTAGGAATTTTAGGAGAAAAGTTTAACTTATTCTAATTAAAAATGCAGTTAAATTAGTACTTCCTTTCATAGATTTTAATTACTACTTACCTTCGATTCTAATTAGTAAATATTAACATATTTTAATTGCAAGTCTCATAAAAATAAAATTTATTAAATATAAGTAGATTTATTCTTTAATAAAAATATTTTTTAGGAAATGTAAATAAAAAATGATAGCAACTTATTGATGTGATGAGAGAGCGGCTTAGTAAGGAGAAAAACGTCTTAATTTTTCAAATTTAATACTCATGTTATGATTTTATTTTTATCTTTTTTTAATTTATGTATGAAATTTTTTATATAAATTTATATTTGCCTTCTAATAAAAGTTTAATTACTACTTGTCTATAATTAGTTATTTTATAAGGAAATATTAACTTAATTTAATTGAAAGTCCAATCAAATTAGTACTTACCTTCTAATTAAGATTTCAATTATTACTTGACTTATAGGAGTCTCATTATTAAATATTAACATATTCTAATTGTAAGTCTTAAAATTTATTAATATAAGTTGACTTATTCTCTAACAAAAATAATTTCACTGTAGATATAAAAAATAAATGATAGAGCGAAAAATGAATATGTTTGATGAGATAATGGCTAGTAAGGAGATTAAAAAAACAATGATAAAAATGGCTCATTAATTAACCAGAAAAAATGATTAAAAAGATAGCGGCTCAATGGGAATAAACATGTTAAATGTTAGAATTTAATAGCCTATGTCATGATTTTAAAAAAAAAAATTCTCTTTAGTACCCATTTACGATCAGCTTTTTCAAGTGGTTATGTTTTGGGTTTTGAACTTCTGACTAGCACCCCTAGATTATTTAATTATATTTAAAATAGTCTTCTGTTAATGGTCCATTAATCAAACGTTAACTTTTTTGATTTATTTTAATTAAACCAAACTACTTTATTTTAAAATCAGAATAAAATCATTATTTAATACCTTGTTCCACTCAAGTAAATAAAAGTCATCTTAATAGCGGATAGTCATATTACAGTCTCACTTATACAAACAAGGGTAGGGTTCTGAAGAGTGAAGACCCAAAGGGAGAAAAGCTAACTCAAGGCCGTCGTTCAATCTGATTACACCACCATTCCAACTGATTCCAATTGCAGGTATGTAATACATCACTCATATGTGTATGTTATATATTTTCGTGAATATGTGTGTGTTTGTGTGTGTGTTATATAGTTTCGTGTGTAATCCAACTGCTTCCAACATGTTATTTGTATGTGTGTATGAGGGGGTATGTATATGTGTGTAGACTATGTATGTGTAACTATATTTGTGTAGATTGTATATGACTATATGTGTATGATATATATATATATATATATATATATATATATATATACTTCGGATTTTGAATTGCAGAATGAGGAATGAATTTCGGATTTTACGATTTGTATGGAGAATTAACCAGGTCGATATAATATGAGAGGTTGATAAGTGTAATGTTATGGATGTTATAATTGAACATGAGGATAAAGCAAAAAAAAACAGGGCTTGAAGTTGGATTACCATTACCCTACATTTTCATATATTTATAACATGGAGCACCGTAAGTTAGTTACTGATAAGGACTTACTTCTTATGTTTGAATAAAGAAATAATAAACTTATTTCAATTTGGGTTGGAACCTCTCTAAAGTCGGATCCACTTTATAAGTTAGTTCTGAATTTTTGAAGAATGATTGAGAAACCATCAACTGAGGTTCAAGATGCCTTCGCTTGATGATTTTGTAGATACATCAGTTCATCATGGAGCTCTAAATGATGATAATGGTTACATGCATCAATTAATGTCTCACAAGGACCTGAAACTCAATCACAATAACAACAACATACCTAAATTTATTTGTTTTGATCTTTTGAACTAGATAATGGTTTAAGACTAATTTATGATATGGCTGGTTCTATATGTATCAAACCGCTGCTATTGTGAAATTGCAGAAATATCTAAGTTAGGTATGATTTTCAGATGTTTTACTATTGTCTTAACGTTTGGTTAACGTTTGCCTTAACAAAAAAGTATTTTAAGTGTAATAGAATAATTTAGAGGTGTCAGTCGGAAGTTTAAAACCCGAAATGACACCACTTGGAAAAGTCAATTGTAAAATGGTACTAATGAGAATTTTTCTTAAAAAAATAAGATCACTTGAATTTTGAGAAAAATCCACAATGATTATTTATATAATAACCTTTAAGATAAATAAGTTCATTTTTATTTTTTTATTCTTGTAAACAATCAAAACAAAAACTATATTGAGAAATATACGAAAAACTTTTTAAGTTGAGTTTTAAATGACAATATTTATTTTATCATACTGATAATAAAAAATATTTAACTTTTAGCACACTTTAGTTTGTTAATATTTAAATATTTCACATTCTTATATATAAAAATGATTAAATAATTATTTAACAATTAATTTACAAAATATTTTTTGACTAATTTATAAATTATTGTAATTGTTTATATAATATATTTTTTAAATTATAAAATTCCGTCCATATAATTGTTTAACAAATTTATAAAATATTATAAAACCGCTACGAATCACGGATTAGTCGACTAGTGTATATATATATAAAATAAAGGAGAATCCTCAAGCGGCTCAAATCGCTCAAAACTAGTTTTCTGATTGTCTAAAATTTATGTAGTAAAAAGTTTATATAAATTCCTATTTGTCTTGTAACAAGAATCTAATTAATACATGTGTTCTTAACTGATACGGCTAGTTGGAAAGACAGCTGTAACTATCTGTTGCCAACTGTACTAAACAAAATGGCAAACAAAATCCATCACAAGCAACTTTCATATTCTCAGAATAATGGGAACCTCTGTAAATTAAAAGCCAAGCATCAAAAAAATAAAATCACAATAAATTTTATTTATATCCAACATTTAATAAATAATAAATTATATTCCGTTGAATCCTTTGAAGTAGAGACAATTGGGTGATAACAATACGAATATATAGGATGCAGAAGTCAGTACATAGATAAACCATCAATTTTTTTTGTCACGAGACAAACCATCAATTTAGTTCTTTTAATTGATGAAAGAGTTACTATTTTACATGTTTATATTATTTATTTAACAATCAAGTTACAAAAATTCTAATTTATATATTATTATAATTATTTGTTTGATAATTTTCAGAAAACAGGATTTTCAGATTTGGGATATGATTTTAATTAGACTCAGTTTCTTCTCTTATAAGTATTCTCTTGTATTTGTAAAACCCTAACACAACAAAATTGTGAGATATCAATACAAAATTAGTGCGCCTTGTGGAGTAGGAATTTGTGAACCATGTTAAATCTTGTCTTGTGTGAATGTCATTTATTTTGTTATTCTTGTTTATTCACTTTGGGTTTATTCTCGTTGTTTAATATCAACAACTGGTATCAAGAGTTTAGGTTTTCAGGCGAGTGAAAGTAATGATTGAAGAAGGGAAAGTAAATATTGAAAAAAATGATGGTAGAGATTTTGCTTTTTGGAAGATACAGATTGAAGACTATTTGTATCAGAAAAACTACATGAACCGTTAGAAGTGAAGCAACTAGATTCTATTAAGTAGAATGGGTGTTGTAGAAATGGGGGGTTGAATGCAACTCTCTAAATTTTTGCTTCTAATTTGTTTTAATAACTCTCACTGACAACATATTAGAGTTTAAAGATATGCGAGAAAGTTAGCAGACCACAGAAGCAAATAAAGACTCAAGGTGTTTAAATCAAAATTAATATGTCTATTAATTTTTGTTGCTACAACTCAACTGGAAAATGAATTCTAGCTTCTAAGTTACAATAATAATTGGGTTTTCTATTGTTACAAAACTTGAGAGAAAATAGAAAATGTAAATATAAGCTCCTTAGAGAAAAGTGCTTGTGAGATGAGTGTATTTATACTACAAAACTTATCACACTTGCAGATGCACTTTTCCGTTGTTCTAAGATAAAGCTCAAAATAGAAATGTATCTTTTCTTCAACTTTGGCTTCATTCCTTTTGTAGATAAAGTGCTTTTGAGATTTACAGAGATCTTTGACTCTTTGAACACACTTTATCTTTTTGATTATCTTCTCCCAAGTTGGAGTAGTAGACTTGACAGAGTAGATAAAGATGTCAAAATCATTTCTTATGCTTTCACCATCTACCCTGCTTCTTAGGAATAGACTCTCAGCTTCACTAAAAGTGTACAGTCAATCTTTAGCTTCACTGTCGTAACAATATCTATGAATCCCGCAGACTTTGTTGTCAGCCTTGATAGATTGTTCATATATACTGTCTTCTAAAGTAGCTGTCAACTTTCTCCGTCAAGGATGTTGTCAGTAAAACTCAATATCCTCATTCTTCATATTTCTAATGAGTTTACTGTCGAGAGAATAATTGTTGTCAGCTGCTTCTTTGTTGAACTGCCACTTAAATGAACTATCATAGGCTTGAGTAATTGTCTTGATATTGCTGCAAGATTAGAAACAGGTTGTGCATGAACACATATTGAACTTTTACCTCATGAATTTTTTTATTCATTAAACTTGACAATATCCATCAAGACTTGTTGTCGCCTATTTGTCTTTTGAAAAACTTACTATTTAAGTGACCTATTATACAAAATATATTGTCAATATACATATGACAGTATTTCTTACTTAGCTTAAATTTTATGATTAAGCTAAGATACATTATTGATTATATAATTAACCCCACAATCCCTAACAATCTCCCCTAATTTATTTTTATATAAGATAAAGACAAATTCAAAGTACATTGCAGGTGCTAACTCAACTAATTAAAATAAAGTGTTTGTACAGGCAATTAAACATGGAAATACAAGTACAATTTTATAATTACTCAAGAACAACACTCCTCTAGCTGAGCTGATCTTTAATTTTGACTTGAGCTTCCTTGATTGATTTTCTTCTTTGGCTTTATCATTTCATAGAGAGAATACACATTCTAATACTAGTTTCACTTTTGTCGGAGTGAGAGTTTTCAAGTCTTGAAAAGAGTAGTAAAGCTCCATTGGAACCCTTGAGATGCAGAGATAATGGAAATCGAAGTCATCTTTCAGAAACTAGGTTTAGATGATGAGAAGGCTTTGTTTAGTCTTTGCTTGTCTAACCAATCTTCTTCATCCATCCTTGAATCAATGATATTTTCTACAATTTTACTCACATCTCTTTCATTTGACAAAATTGAGCTTTTGGTCATTCTCATGATTCTTCTTAAAATAGCAATGTTGAATAGATCGAAGTCTTCTGTCCTTATTTCTACCCTATCCACTGAAATTCTTAAAGAATTTGATCATAATGAAGATTGATAAGTAGGTAGTTGAGAGTTCTGTTCATTTAAAATTCCAGCATCAAGATCTTTCTGAGTTAATTTTTTCAATCATCTTCTTGATTTTCTCAATTTCTTCTTCAATCTTGTTGGTTTCAGATTTTGACTTCTCTCTTTTCTCCTTCTCCTCCTTGTATCTCTTTTTCTTGGTGTCATAGATGTCTAGAGCTTTGATTTTCAAATCTAGAACACTAGGTATTCAGTCACTTTGAGTAGTAGCATTTGAACTAGTTCCAGAATTTCAGGTTCCTTGTCCATAATCATCCTAAGATCATCAAATGTATAGGTTTGAGGAACATTCACCAGATTGTAGAAAATTATTCTTTTTAGATCCCTTAGAAGACTCTTCTGGATATTTTCATTTCTTATAGCTTTGTCTTTTTCTTCCTTCTTCTTTGAGGGAACGACAGTGGCGGATCTAGCCAAAAAATATTTCCCATCACAAATTTGTTTTGATAAAAAATATTTAAAAATATAAAATTACGAAAAAGCGATTTTCTTATATGCATTCCATCAAACAGCTAATGTGCATTCTATCATAAGCATATCTTTTAATTATTCAAATAGGAAACAAGTAAAAATGAGTAGAAAACTACTCTTTATATATTGGTGAATCTTTAAATTTCGTATGGGAAATTACAAATTCAATATTGTAAATCTCGAAAACTGAAATTTTCTACCTAATTCTCTCTATTTTCTTATTTTTTTGCCAAACAAAACTAATAAAATGTCTATTTTACACTTTCAATTTTCAATTAACAGATTTTGACCCAATAGCAAAAAAAAAATCTTCTTTACCTCCTATTTTTCGCCCAACGAAAGCTGGGCCCGCTTACCTGTGGATCCGTCCCTGGGGAACAATGCTTAGGATCACGGATCACGAGAACGAATCCTCATTCCTCAGGATAAGGATACTCTGCAAGTTGCTTCACCAGCTTCATTAATAGATCAATGTTCTTGTCTTTTTAGAGAATCCATGCTCTAGAATTCTTTGACATCTTCATCAATTTTGAACATTATTCCATCATGGTTAAATTTGATAGGAGACTCAGGTTCTTTAACTTCAACACCATCTAGAGGATGAGGCTTGAAAGATTGTTGAATTTCCAGAAATTTTTTAACCAGTAATCCTCTTTAAATAACAAGGTACGTTTTTAATCCTTTTTCTTATTTATCGATTACTAGTTTTTTTTATATAGACAACCATAGTATTTCATTTTCCCTATAGGATATAATTTAAGTCATATCACATTTTTAAAATATAATATAAATTCTATAATATTTTAAATTTATAATATTCTGATCACCAAATTTAGTAATTAGAAATTTCTTTGTAAAATATATTACAAAAATAATAATAATTTAATTAATATAATGTTATTTAAAAATATTAAACCCATATAATATATTTATTTAAAATTTAAGTATGTACCATTGAATGTAGCAAAACAAAAATACTAAAATTTTAATTTATAAATGTCTGTTATAATACTAAAATATTAATTTAAGTACAATAAATCTATATTTTACTAAGCTTTTTATTCATATATAAATAAATCATTTAATCAACAAAATCAACAAAAAATATTAATGAATGTATTATATACATATATAAATGATGTGTGGATAGGTGATACACATCTCTATACAACGTGTTTAAGGCTCGACCATGCGTATTTAATATAAAGAAAAGTTACATTATAATTAAACACACAAATCTCTCTTTTTTATTTCTTTCTTTTTCTCATCTCTCAAGAAAGGTTTCTATATTATTTCACAGTGGACAAAGATGTGAAAGTGGGGACATTAAGGCAATCGATATTATCTTCCATAATGACGAAACAGGTATGATCTTGGCCTATAAATTATCTGTTTTATGACAGGACGTCAAGAATTTAAGTAAAAGAACTGAGCCTGTGTAAAGCATGGGCATGTTCTAGTAATAGTTTTGTAAATAATTATATTTTCTTAGTAAAAGAGTTATTTCTCATGTAAGTTAATTGATAAGTATAATTAATAACATAATTTTTTGTATTTGTCACTAAAAAAATTATAAATAAATAAAAGTGCATAAATAATAAGAAGGATGACATTTTTTTTCATTGTGTTATCTTTTTATTTATCTTTTACTTCATTCATTCAAGTATTTATTATTTTGTGCTATATTATTTTTTTAATTAAATAATAAGATTTTATTCAGTAGAGTTTTTTAAATATATTACTAATTGGAAACCTATATTTACTATATTATGCTCTATAACAATTTTGCAGTATATTATAAGAAGAATATATAAGTTTTCAATTAGTACTTCATATATAATTTTTGTCATAACTGAGCGGCCCTTCAACCTGGAGATCAAACCTGGAAATAATAATATTAGGTATTAACTATGAGATGAAATTAATATTTATAAAGTAAATAAATTAAATTTGATTTAATAAATTTTGCACAAACCTTATTTAACCGGTATATTTCACTCTGCTGTGAATATCAATTCATAATAAGGCTATGAGTATCGATTCATAATAAGATTATAATTTTTTTTATAATTATTTAATTCAAATTAAAATAAGAGAAAATTAAATATTTAAAATCTTAAATATAGATATTTAATAAATATTAATATTAATTATTAGTAGATAAAAGATAGGTGAAATTAGTATTAATTAAAGTATTATTATGTAATACTAAATTAGAATATTAGATATAATTATAAATATTAATTATGCAACTATTAATGCAAGTAATAGTTACGAAATAGAAGTGAAATAAATATTTTATAGATATTAATGGTTTGCAAATATTAATTTGACGTATTAATAATATTTTGCAGATATTAATATTTATATTAATGATTAAAATAACTCAAATGAACTATGTGTTTGCAGCATTATATATATAATAATAATAATAATAGATAGATAGATAGATTTGTAACATTTTACTCCCACATTGAGACATGTGGATAATTTACCCCGGTCTTCTCCTATTAACATCTCACTAAATTAGCATTTGTAGACATTTTTATGGTAAAAAATTATGATCCTACTACTCGAACCCCACAACCCCTTCGGTTAACTATATTTTTTCTAGGAAATGGGGTTCATTTGTGTGACAAATTTCGTCACCGTCTTTCTGCAAATCAGTAACGACAAAGACAAGAGAAAAGATAGAATACTTGGGTCTAACAGAAACTTTAAGCATACACTGATAGAACCAAAATAATTGTTGAGTAGCCAAATCTTGCAAGAAGTCTTGACTGTTCTTGAAGAGATTATTGCCCCACTACGCTATGTTGGGTTACAACAATATCACTTCCGGGATAAAACAGCACAGAGTACTTCGTCCACAGATACGTAGCACTCAACAGTGACCTGCACCTCAGTTCGCCGAGAAAACCTATGTCAATTTGTATGAATTCTGTGAGTAAGAGATACAGGGTATGGCTGCTAGGGTTTTCTCAGACTTGTGTCAAAATTTCATCACTTCTATCTCCAACGTTTTTCTGTATATATAATACAATAAAACGTAACAGCAGATAAAACATTAATTAAAATAATTATTCTGACTTAAAAAGCATTTAATAGAATATATATCAGAATCAGTAACAGTTATCAGAGTTTAGCTAAAGTCTGATTAGGCTCAGCAAAGTTTATAAACTCTAACAACCTTTATTAGAGTTTATATATAAACTCTGGCCATCAGAGTTTATCTACTAAACTCTGACCAACATAATTTCCATCAGAGTTTATAACTTCTGCCAGTCCATAAGAGTTTACTGTCTGTTAAACTCTGATGAGCTGGTCCATCAAAGTTTACTGTTAAACTCTGATGAGCTGGTCCATCAGAGTTTATAAACTTTGACACAACCTCTTCCATTAGAGTTTATCAATAAGCTAGTCCATCAGATTTTGCTAATAAACCCTGACCCAACTCAGTCTATACTCTGATCAGAGTTTGTATAAATTCTGACCATCAAAGTTTAACAGCTAGTCCATCAGAGTTTAATAAACTCTGACCCAGCTCTTTAAACTCTGATAAGTTACACACTGACTAAATATTCATATTAAAATAATATTTAAAGTCATAATTAATTTAATTAATTATTTAATAAAACTCATCGCCCAGGTCACCTCGTGTACGCGATACGCCGAGACATTCACCCAAATTGCCCTTCGACCCGACCCGAGGCGACGGCGCGCGCGTGTTTGCACACGAGGGCACACTATTACACCATGCATACTCACAAGTCTTAGTAGTTGACACTACTCTTGCACATATATGCATATAAAGTACCTACACCCATATTACATTCTCTGTGTGGGACAATCACATTTAACCCATTTCAAGCTAGCAACTTCTACTCAATTTATCTATGGATTACACTAAGAAAATGTCTTAGATCCAAACATGAAAGTTTAAGTCCTTATAGCAAGGAACAACTTCTAATAGTTAGTTTCCGGAAATTACATCAAGAACATCTATAAAATATGTCTTAAAATTTCCATTTTCTAACACTATCTGCGATTTGTATGATTTTTATATGTATATGTTCGTCTATGAGTTTATGTTTACCCTGCCTCTAATCGTACAGTACCCCGCCTCTGTTCGTATTAATAGTACTCATGCTACTATCTACCTTTTGTTGCCTTTGTTCGTATTTGAAGTGCCAGTGATGCTGATATTAATAAATATCGGGCATTTGCTCACACATTGTAGCAGTCTAGCGATATTGGTTCCGAGTTCCAATTTTCAGAGACTAGTGGTAATGCTGCTGCGGCCGCCACTGCATCTAATCTGAAACCCTTTAGGTTTTGATGGTCACACTATTAGCAAGCTGAAAGCTTGTTTATGATATAAAATAGCAAACTGTTATACATATATTAACATGGTTTTGCAGGTATTAGCTTACTGATATGATTTATCAGTATAATATGTTTAAGTACATTGACAGCAAGCTGAAAGCAGAAAAATAGAGTGTTTCAGCGAGCTGACAACATAGAATTATTCTGTATCAGCAAGCTGACACTGGGAATGCAGAATCTGTTTGGATATACAAGGAAGTCCGAATTTTATGGAGATTATTTAGGATCTTACTTGTACGAGTTTATCTAATATATATATGGTTATATATTATATTAGATCTCAGTTTTACTTATTCAAATATATTTTATTATTCAAATTAGTTTTCCTATTTAATAGAAGTTGAGTTTTGACTAAACTTTATCTTTATCTTCTAAAACCAATTCTTATATATATATATATATATATATATATATATATATATATATATATTTAAACTTATATTGAGGCTGATTTCAAACGTTCCTATTATCCTTTTATCCTCAATATACGTAAGTTTTGAATACTGGTTATTTGAATTAGTCTAATCAAATTGAACGTTGTAATTCCAATCTTAGTTTGGGTTTGTTAATTCAAATATAAGTATTCATATAAATACATGTGTGTATATATCTTTTCGAAGAAGAAAGTAAATATATAGTGATTTGTAAAAATATACACACATCTTCTCAAACTCAAAACATTCTTAGCAAACATCTTTGAGCTCTAGTATTCTATATTTTTACATATATAGATGAGAAACTTATAGTTTGAGTTGTAATTTATTTCACTTGTAATCGTTTGGTTGTAATCAAGTTGTGGCTGGATTGCTAGGCTTGTGAAACAGGGTTCAAGGGAGTTAGAGATTAGAGAAGGTTGTATTAGGGTAGTATAGTACTTAGAGGGCATATTAGTTCAGTGAAACAAGGGTTTCAGCAAGCTAGGATCAGCTGCAAGGGATGAAGGGTGAAATATTATTGTAATCTGTAATCGTGGTTTGATTTGATTAATAATATTCTCTCTTACCAGTTGGCAAGGGACCAGGACGTAGACCATAGGGGATTAGGGGTCGAACCTGGCTAAAAGATCTAGTGTTATTTACTTTTCTGTATTGCATTGCTTATAGCAGCTAGCTGACAGTGTATGTTAATCCAACTTAGCTAGTTGACAGGTTAATCAAGTCGGTAAAATTAAAATCGGTCATTGTTAGCTATAACACCTATTCACCCCCCTCTAGGTGTTCATTTTCATTTGGCATCAAAGAAAGCAGAAATAATTATTTCCTTGGAGAATGAAGTCATTAAGCTCAAAAAAGGCATGGGTACTTTTGTTCAAGGAGAAGAAGGTCTCAAATCAATGATGAAAAGCATCAAGGTACTNTACATCTCAGCCTGCTGCCACTTCATCAAAGCAAGCAGAAAGAATTATTTCCTTGGAAAAAGAAGTCATTAAGCTCAGAAAAGGCATGGGTACTTTTGTTCAAGGAGAAGAAGGTCTCAAATCAATGATGAAAAGCATCAAGGTACTTTTGGACAAGGAAGGAGTTGGTTTGAACTTCAACAAGAGGGCTATTGCACTAAAGTATGAAGGCCGACAAGGAAAGCCATACAAATATGCTATGCCCTGGACAAGATGCAAGAAATGTGGTGGTAAAGGTCATCTAGCTCAAAATTGCAGATCTCAGTGATGGGTCCATAATTAATACATCTCTAAAACATATTTTATGTTTATTTTCATAATTTTATTAGTTAATTAATTATTTTTATTTTGTTTTGTAGGAAATTAATTAAAATCAGAATTGTAGCAGAAAAAGGAAAATATAAGGAAGGAGGTGGAATAAATTGGAGGCAAAGCAATTAGAGAAAAAATCGAATGCTTGTTGGAGAAGAAAAATGAATAGAAGGAAATATTTAGAATTTAATTTATAATCGATATAGAAAACCTACATTATTTTCCCTATATATATGGGTCTCATCTCTTGTATTTTAAGACCTAGATCTTGAACCTTAACTTTAACTTTAGTTTTTAATATTTAGGAGTAGGAGTAGGGTACTTTTATTTTCTTGTTCTTTCAATACAAACAATTTCTTATCTCTCAAACACTTTTTCTGTTATTCTTTATTTGCATGTCTTATATTAGTTGCTTTTTTTTCTTCTTCAAGCATGTCTAGTTAATTCTCTAGCCCTAGGATGAAGGTGAAGTTAGTTGATTATTTTTAGTAATTACTTATTTCTATTGATTGATTCTCATGATTTTTCTTGGTGCTTAATTGTTTGATTAACAAAGTAATTTTGATATATTATTGTTACCGAATTTATTTTTCATAGCCTATGCTTGCTCCATGAAGTTTTGATGGGTTATTGTTAGATAATAAGTTTCATAGTATATG